>PVJS01029038.1:0-25076 GCA_004027185.1 Glis glis
GGCATCTACCCCAAAGAACTAAAACCTAATTACCAGACTAATGCATGTGTATCTATGTTTATAGCTGCATAATTCACAATTGCCAAACTTTGGAACCAGCCAAGGTGTCCATCAACAGATGAATGGATCACAAAACTATGGGATATGTACACAATGGAATTTTACGCAGCCACAAAGAAGAACAAAATCACATCATTTGATCCATACTCTTGAAGTGAAAGGGAGAGCTTATTTGATAGGCTTTTGTCATCATAGACAGCTAATAATGTACAAATATGCAACATGCTGTCCCTGAAAATAGCTCCTGGAAAAAAAAACACCTCCATTAATGAGAATCTAAATCCATGGTCCCTAGGAGGAACCTGTTTTTTATATTAAAATGCTGATCACAGTCAAGAAGGAAGATCAATTTTGATTTGTGACTTTGAGGACCCTGCCGACCGAATTCATAACAAAGCAAGTTTATTATTTTTCAGGGAGTAATTTCTGGTGACAGACTATTTTCAAGTACAATTTATTATATGCAGCATCGAGGGTCTCTCATTAAGGAATGGCACATCAGTCAGATCATCCTGATTCCCACAACAGAAATTATTCTGACTGGGATGTTCTTATGACACCTGTTATCCAGTGATCCAAAGGAAATCTAATATCACACTTCAAATGCGTGCCAACGAGTGGGACATTCAGAAGGTAAAGAATCATTTAGTCTTCTAGACTCCTTCAATGGGAATATGGTAACAATGTCACCAAATCTTCTCCCTAGGAAGCAAAGCTTAAAAATCAAAGAGGAAAAAATTCTTCAACTCACTCTCTGAAAATGGTCTATCAGAGTCTTTTTTGAGGAAGAAACCAATGAAATAAAGTCTCCAAAAAAGTAAAATTATACACGAAGTATAGTGGAGGGCGGGGGAAGAAGGTGAAATTACAATTCAGAGCAATCGTAGGAAAGGAATGTGCCCTTCCTTAATGGTGGGAAGAGCCATCATGTGGTTCTTTCCCACCAGTGAATAACCATTTAGAGGCCCCTTTAAAGTCTCTTTGGCTTTGGAGGCCAGATTAGCCAATCACACTCACAGCAAAGCATTTAACCAATAATGGAAAGTATGGCTTTTATCCAGTTGGCTCTTCATTCTAAAATTGATTAGGCTGTGATCTGACTCAACTAGTCAACTCTGAGAGAGAGCTTCACGTGGATATTTCATACTGGCAAATGGAGCCTGTGTAAAAATCCCCACGGAAGGAATAAGTGCTAGTTTCAACTGAACAAGCTTTTTAATTTGGAAGCCAATCTTCCAGATAAATGCTAAATTAACTATATAATTGTTTTATTCTGAACCTAGCTGGGGCTACATGTAGGGGTGCTATAATAATTGTTCAATAGTTGAAAAAGCTATTAATGTTCAGAAATAACTTCCACCTACATGCCACCCATGTCAACAGCTCTTATGTAATGGTTGTATTCTGGGGGTGGAGGTCAGAAAACCTCATGCAGGTTGGTTTGGAAATTAGGCTGGAGAATGGTTCTATTAACCTTTAGCACTTGTTAAACTCTTACCCAGTTCCTGGTTCATGTCTGATTATGAATCAATTTGGTTGTGTTAATAGAGCTGTTGCCCTTTTCTTCTCTTTGCTAAGCATTAATAAGTTACCAGAAAGGCAGACTGGGAGAGAAGTGGTTGTTAGCTAGGGTTAAAGATTCAGTGGTAATTGAAGTGAATGAAGAAAAAAATAATTTGAGGGGACAAAAAGATATGGCCAAAATAGTTATAAAGCTAAGGCTATGCATCTTGATAATTTTTCTTTCTTTGGAGGGTGTCAGGTTTTCATGGTATATTATTTCCAGGATCCTAAATACTGCTGGATTAGGAGAAAGAGGGAAGGAGGGAGGGAAGGTATAGGGTCATGAGTATTGTATAGAGAGGCAGATCCTGCTACAGACCCTCTCAGTAGCAGCATATTGGAATTAAGATGTAGCTCCATGGAATACACACAATTTGAATAGCCTCTTCATCTAAAACATATTGATACATCCCAGAGGTTGTTGCATATAATCGCCAAGATTAGAGGAAGGAAAAAATAACTTGAAATGGCCCAAAGAACAGAGTAGTAGGAGGAGGCCATAACCAATCTCTCTCTCTCTGTCTCTCTCTCTCTCTCTCTTTCTCTATTTCTCTGCAAATGGAACTGATAATATGTCAGCATAAAGTTACAATTTCTTCTTGTATCTGCGTAGGTAAGGCTGATGAATAAAACTAGCATAAACCTCCAAACCTGGGAGTTATCTCATTAAGACAAAGTCCATTAACTTGCCATCATCATCGGGCTGCATGCTGTGCTGTGAATAAATTAAATGAGGATTCAGAAGCATTCTGCCTGTTCTTGGTTGACATGCAATACAGCAGTGCAAATACCACCAATCATTCACACACCAGAATTATGGGGGACAAAGAAGGAATAAAGAGAGAAGCCTGTCCTCCGGCCCTGGTGCAGCTGTAACTGAGAGCCCCATAACAGCTCTTAAAACACCATAAAGATTTGGAACATCGTTGATGTAGATCACATTTCCCCAGAACTCCAGGTCCAAAACAGACATCAATGGTTCTGTGGAATCGATGCCTCTGACAAGGCACTCTTGACTGGCACCTGGAGCCCATTTTTCCCGTTGCTCCTGGAACCTGCAGAGCTGATCTAAATCAGGAACACTGTTGACTTCATCAAGCTGGGAAGGATGAAAAAAGCCACCTTCCCTTCAACAGGAGAGGACTGAGGCCAAGCTCAGAGGGGATTTAGTTGACTGGAGCCTCCTAACTTCCCACATCCCAAACTGGCCACTAGCCAGTGCTGTGATCCTTTGAAAAATCCCCTGGGAATTGGTGCCAATGAGGTTTTCCAAAAGTAATTGAAAAAAAAAAATAAAGGCTAGAATCAAAGGGAGATAAATATGGAAGAGTTCACATTGTAAAATCATACAGGACTGGTTTCTGGGTTCAATGTGACTTGCCTTATATCTTTCTGTTGATGAATAAATAACTATGTAATTTGTCCACAACCAAACTAAATTCTCCCTCTTTATTTTCCTAATTTCTCAGTCGTCCAAGTTTGGAGTCATCCCCTTTTCTTTTTTCTTCCTCTTCTTTTACTAGGTAACAAAAATTAGTGCCTCGTAAATAAATAAAAATCAGGGACAATGTACCCACATATTTTTAACTTCGATGCTCCCCTAAAAAAATCCTCAATTTCAGCCAAACCCAAATGCACACCATCTCCTTTCCATACCTGCAAAGCTTTCTTTACACCCACCGGGAGTCCTTGCCCGTGGCGTTTTCCAGGATATCTTTCATATGTATATCTTCCTCTCTGAACTCCTACAGTACATATTGTCCCTATTTTCATGTCACATTGCATCATTTATTCCTTGACATTCCTGCATATTGTGTTATCTATTATCATTTAACACTTTATGAATGTTCTCATTCTCATCAGTAGTACAATCTCATACTCTCATAAATAGAAAAAATATTACAATTACAGATATCCTCAGAGCAATTTGCATTAATGCCTTTCATATCAAATCTCAGGGGAAAAAAAATTTAAATGAATGACAAAACAAGAAGGATTGTGCTGACATTAAAAACAGAAATCTTAGAGCATAGGTCCTGGTCAAATTTCTAAGTAACATTCAAATTTTCTTAACTATATACAGATTTTTCTATTATTATCAGTGCCAGCATAGATTTTCATGTTCAAAAATTAAGGAACATTCTTTCTGTATATAGCTAATTTAATCTGGATGGCCCAAAGGCAGACCCTGAGACTGAGATGTTAGTGTAAGTACTTTGGGAAATGCTCTCAAAGGCACCAGCAGAAGAATGGAAAGGAGAGACAGGACCAAGAACAAATCAGTGCACGGTGCACTAACAAAGCAAGATGTGAGAACCGGGCTCCATCTCAGGATGCACTACAGAGCATGCCTCATAGCTGTCTCACCCAGGAACTGAGGAGGCTGCGATATTTTTCTACTAAATTTCTTTTTGTCGTTGCTCTTCCTCCTACCCAACTACCAGGCCTTGCACTAAAAAGTCATTGGTAGGCACAGAAATGGAGAGTGCCCAGGGGATATGAGCAGGACATCGATAGCATCTGCTGGACCATGTCTCTTAAAGTAGAGGTACTGAAGACACTGCCTAGCACCTTCCCTTCCAGAGAGATAGTACTGACTGAGTAGCATTTTAATTCTAAAGGAGACATCAGTGGCTTTCTTTAGGTAAGTACAAAAGAGAGCAACAATGTAGTAAATATGTCTACATTCAGAAATGGTACCCTGAAAACAAACTGAAAGAAGAGAAAGTGACTGTTTCCTGTGGCGCTCCATCCTTTCTCCATCTTCACAGCTGCTCTTAGTTTTAGCTTGATTTCCCCAGGATCAAGATGATGAAGACAAGAACAGACAGGCCTGGCAAGACACTGTATAAAAGACAGATACGAGGATAGCAGGAAACCTGCCGATTTTCTTGCAAGTCTGAATTGATAGGAAATTAACATTTATAGCATTTTAGACAGGAAAGTTTCCAGCCAGGTGGCAGCTGTATTATTTCTATGCAAACTTCTACACTCCATGTTTCAAAGGTCTCCAAGATGAAGAGTTTAATTAGCAAGTGTCAATTGACAAAGGATTAAAATTTAACCTCCTATTCATCAATAGCTTAAAGATAACATTTCCTGGGTAGTGACTAGCAAAGGTAGCTGTCAGAAGAGCTGTTCACACTTCACACATATTTTATAAGACTGACCACACTGATGGAAGCAGGTTGAAAGTTTCTCACAAAGAGACACCTAACTTCAGGTCTCTCAGCAGTAAAGACAGAGGCAAATTTACTGTTTCCCATTTCACTTTCACCTTCCCAGAAAACTCTACTAGTTAAAACTTTTTATAGAAGCTCCTTATTGATGATACATTTTCTTTTGGGGGGGGGTTACTAGAGATGAACCCAGGAGCACTCTACCTCTGAGGTACACCTCCAGTCCTATTTTTTTTAAGCAGGGTCTCACTAATTTGCAGAGGGCCTCGCTAAGTTGCTGAGGCTGGTGAGGCTGGCCATAAACTTGCGATTCTCCTATCTCAGCCTCCTAAGTACTGGGATTACAGGTGTGCACCACCACGCCCAGCTTGAGCTTGACGATACATTTTCTCAACCCAGGTTTCCTAAGTCTTTGGGTGGGCTCTCTTGCCTGCACGTAGATCCTCCTCCATGAGGTGTGTGGAGAGGGGCTGGAGGCATCAAATCATTCTCTACTTTCCATTTGTTATAGTTAGATATAATATGGCACCTGAAGAGCTCATAAATGGGTGTTTGGAGTTGATGTAATTGAGTCATGAGGGTTGTAGTCCTAGTAGTGGATACATCCATTGTAATGGATTTATGTAGGTGGTGGCCTGGGCTAGTTGGGTGTGACTGGAGAAGGTGGGTCCCTAGGAGTGCAGCCTTGGAGATTATATATGGTTCCTCCTTCCCCTGATGTCTCTTGCTTCCAGCCTCCATGATATGAGGAGCAAAGCCTTGTGCTCTCCTTCCCTCTGCTTCCTGCTCCCATGCCCTAAGATCCACAGTCTCCGGCCTCACATGGACTGAACCCCAAATCTCCAAAAACCATGAGCAAATAAATCTTCCTTCCTCTAAGTCTTGGCTAGGTCTTTTTAGATTATAGCTATGAGAATGCTGACTAAGACACCATTCAAGGGCTTCCACAGATAGAGATGAGCAGAGAGAAGAGAGTTAGAAAGGGGAAGAAGGAAAAGATGCGGTGCAGCATATACACTGAGGGTGGGGGTAGATGGGAAAAGGAGGATAAGGAATAGCAGGCTGACTAGCAGAGCTGGAGTTGGGGCCTTTTGCTATCTCTCCACCAAATTAATAAGACACTGGAATGCAATGCTGTGTCTTCATTTCTGGTCCAGGATGGCCTCCAGTCAGAAACAGGTTCCCTTGGTGTACATATCAGATGAGATAAATGAAATGAGGGAAAACTATGTTCTTTCGGTGCATGCTGAACTAAAGGTTTTCCTCTAGAGTAGACCCTTCATAAGATCTCCAAGGATCAAGGCTTGTAGACACTCAAAACATCCTAAGACATTGCAGTTAAAAGTAGAAATGAACATGGGGAAAGTTACAAAAAAATCTCTCTTTAGAAGGAAGATGGTAGATGCTATTTACAATTAAATTTGGTACTTAAGTGCCTATTATTGCAAGTGAGCACAGAGCTGTCCTTTTGTCAACAAGGTCACACTGTAGCAGAAAAGCTGGGTACAGATGATTGTAAAAATACAGGTAGTCTGCCCCAGTGCTTATGTAGGGAGAAAAGCGCTGAAAGAGAGTGATTATTTTGTCTGGTAGAGATCAGCTCTTTTTAGTTTGCACTGTGGATCACCCCCTAATTTTTGAGATCAGCAAGGACCTGATGAACTCACCTCATGACAGACAGTGGAGAGGAGCTACCCTAAGGACCAGCTCTCTATGGGGTTCTTCCTCTTTTCATATTTGTCACTTTATCCTAGAGCTTTCAAACAGCAATTTTCTTTAAACAATATAATCAACTGACTCACTGAACAGTAAGATAAAATGTCATTTTCTTGTTGGTTTGGAGGCTTCCCAAGGCCTGCCTGACCCTTGGAGTATAATATTTACCCAACTCTCAGATGAGGACAATTTTGTGGCTGTGTTGAGAAGCAGTGCAATTTTGATTGCCACGCTGTCAGCCAAGTCTTGCTTTCCTCTCAAGGAACTGCTTTCCTAATTGATATAAAACCCCAAACCTCAAGATATTGGGGTCAGAAGGAACTGGATGGGAAAGCAGACTGAAAGCGCCATCTTTTGTCTCCCAAGTTTACCCTTCCCTCCCTGGATTCCTTCTCTTGAATTTTGCTGACCTTGCCTCCTGATAAATTGCTTGTTCAAGTTTAGACCACCTTCCTTTCCTTCTCTTTAGCTCTATACCATCAAGATTTCAAAAGTGCAGAACCTTACTAAATAATAAGGAAGAGTAAAGAGGAAATGATTGAAGAACAATCTAGACGTGTGCACGCATTTATGTTTCTCTCTGAATCTCACTGTGATGTATAATTACAAGGCAACAATAAAAGTATAAAAATAAAAAGACTATATACATAAAGTAAAGCTGGTTAGCTTCTCACCACATTCAAAAGGTACATTTGAAATGGTCTAAACTTTATGAATAGAGGCTATATGATGTTTTCATCTAGGGCAGACCTAAAATGAGCAGGCAATGATCACCCACAGCATGTGAGACTTAGTACAAAGACCCTGAGTGCCTGCTGTTAAGGTGACATGTCATAGACTCCAGGGAAAACACAACAACAAAAACAGGGTCAAATATGACATCAAATGAAAAAAATCACAAAAGCAAAGGCAATGTTGCACATTAGAGCTTCCCCAACCCTGTCCCAAGAATCTCTTTCTACAGCCTGCTTCAAGGTCAATGTGGGCAGAGACATGTTTACTTGAGCAATGGTCAATAATTTTCTTGAGCGATGCTGGCAAGCCCAGCCAGCACCAGACATTTAAAAGCATTTGCACTTAAAGAACACACTTCTGAGGCTCCCATAACTGTCTCCAGTCTCAAAACCTCTGTACTGTTACAGGTTTTATTTTCTTCTTTTTCTTTATTTTTGACAAAAGTGTATACACTACATTTGTGGTGTACAACACAATGTTTTGAAATATGTATACATTGTGGAATGACTACATCAAGCTAACATGCATTAAATCACATACTCATTTATTTGTAGTAAGAACACTTAAAATTTAACCTTTCTAGTACTGAAGCTTCTTGACTTACAGTGGGGTTGTGTCTCAATAAACCAATTGTAAGTTTAAAATACTGTAAGTAAAAAATGCATTTTTATTTTGTTGTTTAAAAACAGCTTTACTGATGTATAATTGACATACAATTCAATTGCATATATTTGGAATAAGTATACAATTCAAAAAGGTGTGTGTGTGTGTGTGTGTGTGTGTGTGTGTGTGTGTGTGTGTGTGATACTGGGGATTGAATCCAGGGTTATTCTACCTCTGAGCTACACCCCCAGCACTAATTTATTTTTTATTCTGAAACAGAGTCTTGCTAAGTTGCTGAGGCTGGCCTCAAACCTACCATCCTCCTGTCTCAGCCTCCCAAGCACTGGGATTACAGGTATGGTCCACTATGCCCAGCTGCATTCTGAGAGAGCATGGTACTGCATATTGCTAACCTAGGAAAAAATCAAAATTAAAATGTGAAAAAAACTGAGGTAGGTCTCATACTGAATGTGTATCACTTTCACACCATTGTAAAGCTGAAAAATCACAAGTTGAACCATCATAAGGAGAGGGGAACCTGTATATAATGCATCATAATTAACTATAATCATCAGGATTATAGTTAATCTTGAATTGTATCTGAAAGATACAATGTTTGTGTTTAAAGAGCTGCTTCTATTGCTAGAATATTTGTTTCTAGAAGATTCTTGAAGGACTTTAAAACCATTGTCAATCTTGTAATAATCCCAAGAGGGAATTTCAGGAAGTCATATTGCTCCTACCACATTTTTTAAGTATAATAATGCAAGTCCTGAGAGAAAGAGAAACACATAAGGTTACTATCCCACATCATTATTTTATTATAATAATGCATATGAAAATTCATTTCAAACTATAAAATATTTAAAATATAAGATTTTACTACTGCTACTGCCCTATTATTCTTAAGTAAGTATGTAGTGTGGTAGAGTAGTAGATGAGGTCTGGAGTCAGAAAAATAGAGATCTGAATCAACTGTACATTTACTAAGCTATTTAAAGTGGGAAAAATGGGATTGGTAATGCAGAGTGTGGTTTGTTTTTAAATGGAATAGTCAAGGTAGGCAAAATATCAAAAGTGACATTAAGCAGAGATCTGGAGAAAGTATGGAATTTATCCAGATAGATAATAGGCAATTACTTATTACCCGAAAGAACTCTGGGATTCTCCTAACCTCCAGGATTCTATCTTGCTCTGTGGAAGTGATCTAAATCCTGTTTTTAATCTTTGTACAACTGAGCAGCAAAGCAGAACATAACTACCTATCATACTTCATTAAAAAACTACTATTCCCAACATTCTGTGTTTTAAAATATGCATATAAAATGGCTATTTTTGTAAAGGAGATAAATTCAGGATGGAAATATAATTATAAAGATGAATGAAAAATAAAATTATCATTGTCACTGTGTAAAAAAAGAACACAACTTCTCAAGCCCAGGAGTTACCCATTTTATCAATACTATAGACTGAATGTGTCCCCCTGAAAATTTGTGTATTGGAACCTACTCCCCACTGTCAGAGTATTTGAAGGTGATGCCTCTAGGAGGTGAGCAGATCTGGACAGCAGACCCTCCTGAGTGAGAATAGTGCCCTTATCAAAGAGGCCCTAGGAGAGCCTTTGCCCCTTCCACAGGGTGAGGACCCAGCAAAAAGATGGCTATGTCTGAATGAGGACCCTCACAGACACTAAATCCGCCAGTGCCTTGATCTTGGATTTCTTAGCCTCCAGATCTGTGAGAAACAAACATCTGTTATTGATAAGCCACTCTGTTTATGGTATCTTGTTATGCACGAATGGCCTATGATGATTAAGGAAAATCACTTTCCTATTGTCTTGTTACTCTTTTCAGGGGAATGATGGTTTATGAGAATACATTAGCACTAATGGGAAAATGCACATACTCAGCCCATATGAATCAATGGGGCATACGAACTTTCTGCAAAAATACATTTGGGAAATGTTTTGCCATTTTATAAACCTGAAAAAATGTCGAGTCAATGAAACACTTCAAGTATATAATTTGGTTTCGTTGGAGAATGAAGTTAAGAAACTGTTGACATCCACCAGCCCTTTGTTCTCACATTAGACAGCAGCCTCTGCCTGGGAACTCAATACTCTTTTTTTTTTCTTTCTTTCTTCTTCTTCTTTTTTTTCTTTGTCAGTTCTGGGAATGGAACCCAAGGGCATTCTACTCCTGAGCTACACACCCAATCCTATTTTATTTATTTATTTTTTGAAACAGGATATCATTAAGTTGCTGAGGGCCTCACTAAATTGCTGAGGCTGGCCTCAAACCTACAATCCTCCTGTCTCAGCCTCCCAAGTACTGGGATTGCAGGCATGTGCCACCAGGCCTGGCAATAGTTTCCTTTTTTTAATTATAAGAAAAGTAAGTACCACCATGAAAACAGCATACTAATAGTAAAGGGAGATACACATTTAAGTGACCGCAGTAGATAAAGTCAGCTCTCTATGTGAGCTCATGTGACTTGGAGGTGACAGGCCGCTCAAAGAAACATGCCAGGACTCAGTATTGGTCAGGGGAGTTTCTAGTCTCGTCTAAGGTGACTAGAACCCAGGAGTGCATCTTTTCCAGCATGGCCTTCCTGTGGGAGGATGGCCACTCCTGAGGAACTCATACCTATGATATTGCCTCAGATATCTCCCTGGAAGGACATGTATCCTTCAGCTGGCTATATTCAAGATGACCCGGTCACAGGCAGATAATTCATGCACTGCCATGTACTGCTGCGTCAGGCAGGCTGTTGGCATAGCAACAAAAATAAGATAAATGGAGACACTGTGACCTGAAGGGTTACAGACACTGGGACTTAAAGGGGGATTGAGAAACACCACGTATCTCCTCACCCAGCTACTGATAAAAGCATACCCTGTTGTGCCAGCCCAGCCAGTTCTAGCTGCTGGCTCTCATGGGACAAGAAAAGAGACATTAGATATAAACCCTGAAGATCCAGAGGGCAGCAGTGTCTCTCTTTCGGGACACTTCACCACATTCCTCTTAGGTGTGGTGCTTTTCCTTTTTGCTTTGCAATAAACTTCTTAGCTTTCGACTGAGATTTCTGGTTCTTTATTTCTAAACAGAGCTAAGAAAAGAACCTACAGTAAATCCCACACCATAACAAAGGGACCTTTGCTCCCAGAAAAATGTGACGATATCCCAAACACCCTTTAAAGTATTTCACATACACTCCTTTCATCTGTTTTTATTCTGGAAACTTCCCATGAGTCTAGGTCTCCTAGAGCCTGGAAGGTGTATGGAAGCTCACAATATGCCAGGTAACCCACTGGAACAGGGCAATGGAGGGAGAAGGGTACTAAGGGTTTGCAAGAAGATCGGGTCTTCCCCTTTCTCTACACCATGCTGTTGCAGTTCATGCTCACCAAAAATATGTTCTGTACTTGCAAGAAAGAAAACCATCATAGGCTGCTTATTGATGGAAACAAAAATGGGAGCAGCAAGTTCAACTGAGGGAAAAATCAGCCATCATTACACAGAATGTGTTTGAGACACAACAGTGGTTTAAAAGGGAAAGACTAGATGAGAGTTATTACTACAACGATGTTTAACCAGCATGCACGGCCTGTTTTCCCTCTTCCTTTTTGACAATATCAGCAGTAATGAAGATCAGCTGGGTCAAAAAGAGTTGGGGATGGTCAGTATAATATTTTATTTTATTTTATTTTATTTTACTTTATTTTTTGTGGAACTGGGGATGGAATCCAGGGGCATTCGACCTCTGAGCTACACCCCCCAGCCCAATTTTATTCTTTATTTTGAAACAGGGTCTCACTAAGTTGTGGAGGGCCTCACTAAATAGCTGAGGCTGGCTGCGAACCTGCCATTCTCCTATCTCAGCCTCCCAAGTACTGGGACACGCCCGGCTAGTATAATATTTTAGGAAACAGATTCAGAAGACTCGGATACCTGACGCTTTAGAGATTCAATAATTAAAGAGATGAATGCAACAGGATAAAGGACATAGTGAATGGCCTGAGGATCTCCAGTAGAAATAGAAACAGAAAAGTTGAAAATAAAATTAGAATTAATAAAAATATAATACTAGGTGTAAGAGGGAAGGAGAAATGTGACCAGGATGAATAAGAGATCTAAAATGTCATTTACCATAATGAGAAAACATTGTCAGTGATAGGGAAGGTGGGGCAAAAATAAGGAAGTTTAATATATTTTCAATCAGCAAATACTAATTGAATGCTGATTCTGTATTCGGTACTGTGTCATGTGTTGAGATGAGATACAGTGCTTTAAAGGGAGTAGCCAAGGCAGAGGGCTGTGTCATTTCACACTAATGCTGAACTCCTCTGAAAATACAAGTGCTTTCTTAGCATTATGAAAGCTAAAGTAGAAAGGATGGGCTAAAAATTTAAAAACGAGTGTTCAGAAGGAAACCACTCAAGGACATCTATTTTAAATAAATTATATTTATTTCAGGAACTACAAAAACATTTAACAGCAAAGGTCCTTATCAGATCTTACAAAATAATTTATGCACAAATATTGGAAAGTATTATGCACACATATGCAACATATACTACATGTTAGCTATACTTTCTAAATTCAAATATATATTAATATTTTTCAAAGTATCTGTTCCTACAATTTATTTCCTTATGAAAACGATGTTTTGTTTAGACCTTCCTACAGAGTATGGCTTTTTTTTTCTTCCTTATCCATTATGTCCAAGAAAAACATTTTCCATAAGTGCTAGCTACTCTTTCAAATGTCTAAAAGGAAGAAGAGTAAAGGTATTGATTATTTCTTCCCTTTGAGTCTCTTCACCTAGGTTCAAGGCTACAGAGGGGATCTGGCTTAGAAGACGAATGACAAAAACGTATTTGCAGCCACTTTTGTATTTGAACAGATTAAGAGGGCTTCATCTCCTGACTCTTTCAGCTGTAAATGGCATTCAGACAAGACAAAATGAAAAAAAAGATAGTTTTTAGGATTTCAGAAATGCTAGAGGAAATACTCACATAAATGTGGCCAAACAACTTGCTTAAATATCCTACAATTCAATCCATTTTTATGAATGAAGGTGAGAAATCAATTGACACAACTTGGAACTAAAAATAATGCCACAATGAATAAATGCGACAAGTCCAGTCTAAACTTGCTAATTTTGAAAGAATAAGTAAATCCATATGAATAAAATGTTTGGGTCATGTCAAAGTAGCATTATACCGCTCACGTCCCTTAAGCATACCAATGTCAAAGTTAATATTCTTAAGACACCACGTCTGTAAGATCAATAACAAAATGTAATAGTCCTGGCTTCAAGACTGTCAACTGGGTAGAGAGCCTTACATTTTAGTGCTTCCTAGCATATTTTACTCAATTCCATCAGAGACACCTCTCTACAATGATTTCTCAGTCTATCGTCATGTTCTTTCTCTGCCAACATCTTCAGTCAATACTGTTAATCTACCTGTTGAATTCATACCTCTTCTCACCAACTTTCTTTTGTAGCCAACTTAATGCTTACCTCCGTTAAGCATATAATTAAGCAAGTGTAAGTATTCACTAAATATCTATTCTGTGTCTATCATTGGGCTAATGTATAATGGAGGAGGAATGACTAGATACATAAATGCAAATCCTACAAGTAGTAAACTAATGGTAAAGTCATGATATAGCACCATGAAACTGCCCCATCTGATCAAAGTCCATGTAACAAAGAACTTATATATGCATTGCATTGCAGAGAGAAAAAGAACTACTTCATTAACCTATGTTTTCTAACAAAGATATGTTCATACAGAATATGATATCATGGTCCCCAATCTCCAATAATATGTATTTTTATGGGTGATTTGTCTCCTTATTTGTGTTGTAAGCCTTTCAGAGGCAGGGAATTTTCATTTCAATCACTGCGGTGCCCACCATGCTGGGGACCAGGCTGTTACTTTTGGATGGTGTTGGCTGAGTGTGAGTGTATTCCACCTTTGCTCCTATTGACACCATGCTTAACCCATTCAAAATATGGGTGAATAGAGGTGCTCAGGGGTAGTCTTATTTTGATGTGTGCGATTAATCCAAATGTACTCCTCTTCTTCCAAAAGTCTATGTGCATGATCAGATCTACTCTTTTTAAAGTTGAAGAAATATTAGTGAGCTGTCAGACACCAGCATGGAAATTCCAGGGTTTGTTGATGCTCACCAACATTTAGAACAGTGTCTGGCACACTGAAAGAAACCATGCAGTTTACGTATGACTCCTACTGTAGTGCCACCATGCCCTTGATGAGCAAGAAGTTTAATGTGTTTCCACAAGAATAATTTTATTTAGCGAGCCCTTATTACTCTTCAAGAATCGAAAGATTGATTGCTATGTTTATGATGGAGATGTATAATTATAAAATGTAATTTCATTTGAAATCTTTGATAATTAGATTTCATGTATTATCACCAAGTGGCTTACATGTTGAATTCTGTTAAGTATTTTAAAATTCTTATTTTATGAATGTTCTAAGTCATGGAACTATCTTGGGACTGTTTGAGAGTTGTATTCTGTTCGTCTTTCTGTGGTTGCCTAAATGTTTCATGCCTTTGATAAAAGAGCTTATAACAAGTTCTGGCTTCAAAATGTGGTATAAGGTTAATTTTTAAAATATTTTATCAGTAAATGCATTCAGAATATCCTCAGTAGTGTTGAATCTCTGTCTTGTAACAATTGGTTTGTTATTGTCTAAAAACAAAACAAAACACAAGTGTTATCTGGATTATATCTAGAGAATAAAATGAATGACCAAAATATATATTTTGGTATTATACTGGTTTATAGGAAATAAAATAAAGCAAACTAGTCCACATAGTATTGGGACAGCCTTCATAAACAGACTGAGCAAACAAAACCCAAAGGGTAATATTAGTGTGTTACACATTAGGAATGCAGCAAAGAGAATCCTAAATTAAAGAAGCCTATAGGAACAGTGTAATACATGATTGAAATAATTCTTTCCCTCCTTCCTTCCTTCCTTTCTTCCTTCCTTCCTTCCTTCCTTCTTCCCTCCCTCCTTTTTTCTGTATTTTTCTAAAAGTCAGGAAATTATCCCTCCTGTCCCAACATGTAAGAAGGGAGAAATATTAATATGTTGTTTTAAAGTAATAATTCCCCGCAGAGTCACTGAAATCTGTTTCATGTATACTTGGAAGTTTCTTTTTATTAGTTATTATTGGTACATTATAAGTATACATAATAGTGGGATTCATTGTGAAATATTCATACATGCACATAACATGATCTAGTCTGTTTCATTCCTTGTATCTCCCTACCGGGGTCCCCTTCCACTCCTCTCTGGTCTCTCTTCTATTTTCTGAGGTCTCTTTTCTTTCCTGTTTTCTTTCTAGCTCCCACATATGAGAGAAAACTTGTGCCCCTTGATTTTCTGAGTCTGGATGAGCTCACTTAGCATGATGTTCTTTAGTTCTATCCATTTTCCTGAAATGACATAATTTTGTTCTTTATTGCTAAAACCCCATTGTGTGTATATACCACATATTCTCTATCCATTCATCTGTTGACAGACAACTAGGTTGGTTCCATAAATTGGCTATTGTACATTCTGCTGCTATAAACTTGGGTATGCATGTATCACTATTGTATCCTGGCTAATTATTTTGGGTAAATACCGAGGAGTGGAAATCTCTTTTTTTCTCCTCTCTTAAGTGTGCTCCAAAACCATGGTGGTTTCTTTCTTTCTACAACATTAGGTTAAAGGAGCATTTGTCTTCACGGCTTCACTTCTTAAGCTACACTAATATTTTTACTTTTAGCCTTGTTTTTACAGTATTTCAGAGGCTTCTGATCATTTTTCACATGACGAGGAAGACAGTTGAGAGAGAGATGCTACACCATCTAAGGAACCACCAGGCTTACTTGGATATGGGAAAACAAAGGAGCCTATTTTGCTCCCAAAATCAGACCAGCCAGGATGTGGTCAGAACCTAATTATATTCCACTCCAACACTTCAATCCCCACTCCTATCACAAGGACAACTTGTTAGAGATTGGGTTGTGATAAGTTAGCCCCATGTTCCTATGGAATCCCATTAACAGAATCCATTTTAATTTAGGTATCAAATCTACTCAACAAGCAGGTGCCTGATAATTGCTCTACCCATAGTTGAAGTATTAACTGTGTTAAAACCTCTCCCAGTGACTAGAAAGAGCCTCAAGGCAACGTGTGTACTCAAGAGTCGGTTTTTTTCAGGATATTCCATCCAGGCAGTAATTGTCACACCCCTATGAAGGACATACACGATTATGAGAGTCACCATATTCAGGAAAGCCCCAAATTAGGATGTCCACATCTGACACCATTGTTCCTAGTCACAATCCAGTTTGGAAACCCGGGGTCATTTTATCATAGATAATTCTACCTAAACACATAGTTGACATTTTACCCTTACCAGGTTACCAGGGGAATAAAACTAGTGGGTTAACTAGTGGTTCATATTCTGATGGAGACAGGAAATGGGATATGATCAGAAGTACAGTTTGAAATGTATCTGCAATACCTGTGAGACAATCCAATGGAGATGATACATGGGCACCTGGGTAGTCCTGGAACTCAGATGATTAATCTTGGTTGAAAATATAAACATGGGAGTTATTTGCATATGGATGGTGTTCGATGGTATAGGAATAGTGATCTACTCTAGAATGAGAAGAAGGCCCAGAACAAAGCCTAATTCTAATATTTAGAAATTGGATAGTAGAGGAGGACTGAAGAAATTGCTTCAAGAGGTAGGAGAAAAATCCATGACAATGCCATGTTGCAGAAGCCTGTAGAATAAGGTGTCCTCTTAAAGAAAGAGGGTGTGCTCAACTCTGTGAAACGATGCTGAGATGAGGTTTAAAAGTGTTCATTGGTTTGGACAACCTAGAGTTATTAGTAACATAGAGCATTTTAGTAGATGGGAAGATACTAGTCATCTTGACTTGAGTAGAAGCATGAATAGAAAGTATGACATTGCAAATAGCATGTTAGAACACCAAGCAAACTTGGTTTTGAGATGAGCTTATATAATGTGTCTTTTACAACCAATTGTATGAAATAGTTTTGCTCTCACCCAGCCATTGATCCCACCTATATTAGTCAGTTGTAGCTACCATAAAAAGTGCCATCAACGAATCACCTTATAAACAACGAAAATAATTTTTGACGGTTCTGGAGGCTGGAAGTCTGAGATTGGGGAGCTAGCATGGCTGGGTTCTAGTGAGGGATCTCTTTGGGGTTGAAGATTGCCATTTTCTCATTGTATCCTCACATGGCTTAAAGTGGGTAAGAGAACGCTCCAGTCTCCCCGTTACAAGGATATGAATCTCATTCATAAGGATTCTACCCTCATGACCTAATTGCCTCCCCAAGGCCCCACCTCGGGAGTTAGAATTTCAATACATGAGTTGGGGGAGAGACACAAATATTCAATTTATAACCCCACCTCAAAGAAAATTGTCATATTATTTTTACTTCTACTGGAAAGAGATTCACATTTCTGGTCTTTGTATGTTTGCTTTCCATCTCTAGTCCATCTTTGCAACGTCTGAGAGATTTTCCCAGACCTTGCTGAGTGGGTGAAAAGGTTCTGTGTTTTTTCTGGTGCTAAATCACTGTAAAGCAGGGGCTTGCACTCCGACCGTGGCAGGCGGCCTATACTGCTGCTTCACTGTTTTCTCTAAGGTTCTGTCTTGTGCATTGGCATCAACCACCATCAGCCTTAGTTCTCCTGGTTTCCTCCTTTTCTGCAAATCAAAGAATTCACTTTCAGGGTTACCCTTCCTCTTTGAATATTTACCCTTACAAGGAGAATCAGGTCATTTAAATCCTGGAGAAGTTAACAAATTCAGTAACAACAACTTTTAATGTAAATATTTTGCTGGCAATTATGCTACAGGCATTACTCTGGACATTCTCTGTCTGCGGCTTCCTGACCACCTGGGCTTCCATAATTGTGTTTTTCAATTGCCACTCGCAGACGAGTCGAGAATCATACCTAGTGCTGGTCATAAAATTATAATTAGTACATATTTTTAGTCTGTTGAATATCCTGATTAGGTTTTACTTACCAGTCAGCTTTGATCTGAAGAGCTCTGTGGTCTATAGTTTCAGGACATGGAAGGAGCCATTATCAAGCCCTCACAGTTTTGGTTTAGCTTAATGACATACTTCATAAAAATAACTCCTACGAAATAAATATCAGTGAGTTCCCAACTTCTTTAACTGGGTACCACTATCAGTAGAAAAAAATTACTTACATGTACTACCACCCTGGATACTGTGAACAGTATAATGTATATGTTAAAAATAAAGATAAGAGCCTGGTGTGGTGGCACATGCCTGTAACCCCAGGACTTGGGAGGCTGAGACAGGAGGATGACAGGTTTGAGATCAGCCTCATCAATTTAGTGAGACTCTCAGTAACATAGCAAGACTGTTTCAAAATAAAAAATAAAATAGAGCTGGGGGTATAACTTGGTGGTAGAACATCCCTGGGTTCCATCTCTACTACCAAAATATGTGTGTGTGTGTGTGTGTGTGTGTGTGTGTGTGTGTTTAATCGTTTTTGATTGTTCAATTATCCATATTTTATGGAATATAGATTCTTAAACTTGCTAAATTTACAGCATGGTTTTCATCATTTTTTACCTTCTTATATATTCTGGGTTTCTTGATTGCGAGGTTATCTTCTGTGTAAACCCGTAGTAGTTTCATGGAGGCCTTAGCATTGAGTATGTAGTGCTCAGTACTCACGCCTGTTAGACAAATTCAGCTTAGGAATACAATTTAAAGTCTTTAAGCTTCAGTTCCTATTTCCCATAGATTCCTCTTTTTCTTTCTTTTTTTAGCATTTCCATTTGTAGTCTCTAGAGATTTTCCTTTTCTAGAGTTTAAAAATAACTCTGTGTTAATTATTGTTAAGTATTTGCCCAGTATTTTTCAAGAGTTTGGAGCAGATGGGAGAGAATTCAGCATGTGTTTAATTCTTAATTCATTCTCTTGAATCTGAAGACTTTCCTTGGTCCTTGTCTCAGCTTTTATTTTTTTAATCCAGTTATGAACCATGGGAATAAAAAAAAGTGGGGTCGGATAAGAAAGTGACTCTGAGTCTCTTTAGAGATATCCAACCACTGCCTATTCTAAGATGATGCTGTAAGCAGGCACAGGGGCCAGGGGGCATGTGTCTGTGGTTTGAGAACTGGACTGGCCATTACCAACATCTATTTTTAGCTCTGCGCTGACTTTTGAAATAGCCTGAGGGAAAAGCCGCTGTCTCAGCTCCTTTATTGATGCTCCTTACTACCTTTCCCCTCAATTCAATTTGAAAATATACTTTTGCTATGAAATTGGCCAAGAGTTTTTAAGCCCTAAATTTTCCTAACCTATGAAACAAGATCTTGAATAAGAAAAGAATCGCCTAATTAACTTCCATTCTTTTCTTACACTATCCTTGTATAAACATAAAATGAAACCCATTTCTTTCATCTTTCTCCTTAGATCTCATTAACCAGCGCTTTTGCTCTCTTTTACACGCCTTTTTTTTTCAAGTTCCTGAAAAGTTGTAGTCTCCGAATAGGTGAAAATATTATAAGAATTTAACCCTAAAATACTATGTAAATGCATAATAAAAACAGATGATAAAGGTCAGAAATTGTTTTTAAAGACCTCATCAAAAATATTTTTAAATGTATAAAAAAATTGAGCATCAGACAGAAAAAATAACATTTTTATAAAACAAGTGTAATTTTTTTTAAAATACCATCAATAAAATAATGAGTGAGAAAAAAATTATGGTGTACTCTCATCTATGCCATACTTATGCTGGTGATGTTTGCATTACTTTTCAAGGTGGTATAAGCCATAAATTTATCTACCATATTCTTTCCTCCAAATGAAAGGTGTTAGGCACCAACAGAGCTATCCACAGTCTCCACTTTCTTAAACACTTCGTTTTTGTTTGTTTGTGTGCTGGATGAGATGGAGAATGAGAATGGCAGGGCCAAAGTGAGAATGGACTTATACGAGCCACTTTAGAGCCAGGTGTCATGGTGCACGCCTATAATACCAATACTTGGGAGGTTGAGACAGGAGGATCCCAGGTTCAAGGCCAGCCTCAGCAACATAGTGAGGCCCTCAGCAACTTAGTGAGATCCTGTTTCAAATAAAATATAAAATAAGGCTGAGGTGTAGCTCAGTGGTAGAAGCCCCTGGGTTCAATCCCCAGTACCACATACAAAAAAGAGAACCACTTTAGAAATAACTCCACAAAAGCCTCTTTGGTATGATATAGATCAGCAGCTCTGCCCAATGAGTTTTGCCAGCTAAGACTGATCATATAAAAGCACATGATATGGAATAAATTTAGGAAACATGGCAGATTAAATATGCACGTTTATCTCTATCCACTTCCAAACAGAGAGAGGGCTTAAAAGTATAAGAATAATGGAAACGTGGAAGGAGACAGAGAGACATAAACAAATACCTGGAAGATAGAAAGTGGTTGAAGAAATACATGATAAGCCACAGAAGAGCAAAAGAAGCTGAAGCCCAAGAACATAAAGACAAGGATCCCTATGGAAGGAAAGACAATCATTCCACAGTCGCCTGAAAGAACCTAAGACTTTGAAGCCTCAGTATCATGGAAGATGCAATGAGGCGGCAGGCTGGAATCCAGGGGAGCATGAGCCAAAAGTGTATAATTTGGAGTAGTCAGAGCCACAGGTTGCTTCCCCCCATACAAATGTTCAAGGATTCCTCCTCCAGAAATAAGAGAACCACAATTTTGCTCTGGAGAAATTAATTCAGGAGGGGCATGTATAATGTGGAAATTCAAGTGGATGAATTTCACTAAACAGTAAAAAAAAAAATGCCAGCTCTTCTTCTGGTCTAGTTCTCCTAATTCTGGACAGACAAAAGCCTAGAATTTCTTTTCTGGATAACCTAAAGAACTTCTGAGAAAAGCAAGCAAACAACAACAAAAATAGTTTTAAAACAGGTCTTCTACCAAACTATCTAGGGAGGGGTCTGCCTCAATAAACAGACAAACTTGACTGATCACCTCCCAGTGAACCCCAGGAGTTAACAACCCACATCCCCAAAGATGACCTGTCAAAATGAACAGAGCTTGGCAGTAAAGTGGCAAAAACAGATTTTGAACAGAATCTATGGCAACTAAGGAAAAGAGGCCTCAATATAGAACTAGGTTCAATTTCAAATACGACATGGACACGTTGGGATTTATATTCAAGGAGCAGGGCTTCAGTAGAGAGAAAATTTCTGAGAGTAAAAAGCAGGGTTAAGGGAGAAGTCTGGTTAAAATGCCTTGGTAGAATCACCTGGGGGTCTATAGAAGTAGGAGGAGTTGATCAGATATTAAGGATACAAGTTCCCCCTAAACTGACTTAGCAGGATTCTTGCTAAATTCAGGCAATGCAGGCCTGTCAAAGATGGATGCTGAAGGTCAAGGTCTAGATAACTTTGAGTTGCCTGACTGAAGTTAGGTCAAGGAGAGATTCTTTGTCATTTCTGACACATGCACTCATCGTCATCATCATCATCATCATCATCATTATGATTCCAGTAAACTTGTATAAGTCTTAGTCCTAAATATGCGTGGACATCCAGGACCATCAGATATTTGAATGATGCCTCCAGGATGAAAGAGACCAAAAATATGAGAAAAGAGAGCTCTAAGGAAAGAGAGTGATAGGGTTTTTATAAAGAAGCAAATGTGATTTGTTCTTTTTAAGAACAAAGAGGAAATTAGCAAAGAAGAAATAAATTTCCCTTTATTTTGGCTCTCCCTGAAAGCCAAAAGCATAAGTTTCTAGGTTGAAAGAAACACCAATTACACAGCAAAGTGAATAAATGAAAGGAAATGGCCCTCCAAGTTCAAAATACTAGAGATGAAAAGAAGATCCTAAGAGAATACAGAAGTTATTTACTAACAGGCCATACACAGGGAGTCAAATGACATTTTATTTCTTAAAAGCAAACACTGATTGTAAAAGACAAGGCCTCAAGGACTCCAAGTTTCTGAGTCAAAATGATATTCAACTTGCAATTCTATTCCTAGCCAACATATCAATCAATCATGGGTATAAAATAATCATGTTTTCTGACTTGCAAGCATTCAAAATTTTACATCCTAAATACATTTTCATATGTAATAAAGATACATCTTGAGAACAAGAGGCAGGGTCTTAAATGATTGACACAGATGCTGCAATCAGAATCCTGGGTTTGAACTCCACTTTCTAGCTGCGTGCTATTGAGCAAGTTATTTTACCTCCGTGTACCTTAATTCCCTCATCTGTGAAGTGGTTTAATAATAGTACCTATTTCATGAGCATATCGTGATTCCAGTGAGTATATAACATGTAAACAACGCCTGACACATAATAAGTGTCAATGAGTATCATCATTCTTTATTACATCACAGAAGATGCAGGCTTAATATCCAGGTTTTAGGACGTTCTGCACAGGATCAGAAAAGGGAAGTCTAGGTAGCAGCTGTGTACCAGATCTAGAGAGAAGTCTTTGTTAGAAGATAGATTGGAAGCCTAAGGAGTAAGGCGCCCAGGGGAAAATGGAACTGATGCACTTTTATTTTGACTGTGAGCATTTGGGAAGAAGAAAAAAATAAAAACTATGGTAGGTAAGTGATGAATCCTTTTGAACTTTTGGATCATCATAACCATAAAAATAAAGAAAATGTATTTATTTATTTATTTATTTATTTATTTGTACTAAGGGTGGAACCCAGGGTCATTCTACCACTGACCTACATATCCAGCTCTTTTTTGTTTTCCATCTCCAGCCTTTTTTACTTTTAATTTTGAGACAGGGTCTTGCTAAGTGAGTTGCCCACGTTGGCCTTGAACTTATGATCGTCCTGTCTCCTGAGTTGCTGGGATTATAGGAATGTGCCACCACACCCAGCAAGAAAATTAATTTTTTTATTTGATCCTTAAGATTAGGACTTTATAAAAACTGTATGAAATAAAATCATAGTATAGTAGTTAATAGTGGACAATAGTTACCTAGTCATAGGAATGTGAACAACAACTAAATATTTAACTCCAAATGGCAGTACGATTGTAATAAGAAATGATGCGGAGTGAGGGTGAGAAACAATTGGAATCAGACTTCAAGTACTACCAGGAAGTCAATAGACACTGCCTAAACTTGACAAATCAGCAAGCATCAACATGATTATTATGTAGAGATATGGAGATAACTATCAGAAGATGCCCCTAAAAGAGTGCTTCAACATAGTTTTCTCTACAGAAGGGGACTGGATGAGGACAGAGGACTTCTGCTTTCCAATAGAACCCTTTTGTACTATATAATTTCTAGCGGTTACTTTGCTGACAAATTAATTACCATAAACAATAAAGTAAAAACTAAAAATAGTAACGAAAGTGAGTCCTGGCGCATAAAATGCCTCCTTCACTGAGCCCCCGCTATATGCCAGTCATGTTAGATCCTGAGTGTGTTAAAATGCAAAAACGAGTCCTAAGCCTCAGGGGTTCACAAACTAGTGACAGAATTCAACAGAAAACTCCTAACAGGATACAGTTTGACAAATGTCAATGCACTTATGAACCACGCATTGGAGTATGAACAAATGACAAATGCAAAGCTGGGCGTGGTGGTGCACTCTTGTAATCCCGGTACTTGGGAGGCTGAGACCAGAGGATCCAGGTTCGCAGCCAGCCTCAGCTACTTAGTGAGGCCCTCTGCAACTTAGTGAGACCCGGTTTCAAAATAAAGAATAAAAATATAGGACTGGGGTGTAGCTCGGAGGCAGAATTCCCCTAGGTTCAATCCCAGTACCGCAAAAGAAAAAAAAATGACAGATTCATTTGCTGTTTCTAGGCAGGTGAATTTTTTAAAATAGGGTTCTGAACGAACAATATACATATGCATTAAAAAATTCAATACAAGTAAATAGAATATGGTCTAAGAATTGTATAACCCATGTGTTGTCTTTATTTTCTAATTACACTGTTTTCCTCATGACTAGATTTCCTGGTGCAAAACTCAGCAAGAGAGTTAAGGTGATAAAGTATAGAAATATACAAAGGATATCAAGAAGTATATATTAAATTGTATGTGATATAATTATAAATGATTTCTTATTTAGTATTCACCTAGGCAGATTTCTTCTAAAGACCTTGAATAATTAAAGCAGGTACTTAAAAAATAATTAAACAATCTAAACCATAATATTTGTATAATAAAATATCATGAAATCTCATGTTAGGATACCCATGTTCATTCAGAGATGACACTGCAGTGGCCTCTGGTCTGCTTTTTAAGAAGTAATGAGAGTTTGGAGGTTATAGTAATTGTCTGCAAACTACTGGATTATTACAGAGTTGGTGATTAGCTGGGTTTCAATCCCTCAATACTTATGGGATTCATTAGCTGACCAAAAAGGGAAAAACTACTCATTATAGATGTTAATAGAAATCTTAAGTTACATCTCCATTATAAAAGGATAAGTGTTTCACTCATAAAAAGGACAGAATAATCATGATTTTGCTTTTTCCGGGAGTACATGTTTTTAGAAAAAACTCACTGGTTGACTCAAATATCCACATCACATTTGTAAATAATCCAAAATAGTTAATTAAACTATATGCTTCTCCTGTCTATCTTCATACCATTTCATATAATTTATGCAGAGGACTTATTTTTAACTGCTTTACATTCCAAAGCATTTTTATTACCTAGAAAAGTTTGTACATGAACAAAAATATTCTGGATGGCTGGGGAAATCCTGCCTGGTATTAAAAATTAGCATGTAAAGTAGCCACAAAGTGGAAAATCCATTGGCAGATAATTGAGGATTAACAGACTCTCAAAAGAATAAAGGAGCAACTCTGACATATTGGCCTTTAATGAATCAATTACAATTGCTGGGATTTCTACAGCACAACACAAGGTAATGACTTGCTCCCCACACAAATGGATAGCACATTTATCATTATTTCTTGATGCCAAATATGAGCAACACAATGTCTGAACTGGTAGGAAAAACATTCCATATTCAGACTTCTTTAGTAGAGAGAAAGGCACACAGTGGATCAGTCCACAGAAGTAACCCTGTCCATTACTATTTTGTGTGTGTGTGTGTGTGTGTGTGTGTGTGTGTGTGTGTGTGTGTG
>PVJS01029039.1:0-25073 GCA_004027185.1 Glis glis
TTTTTTTTTTTTTTTTTTTGCGGTACCGGGAATTGAACGCAGGGGCATTCTACGCACTACGCCCCCGGCCCTATTTTTTTAATACTTTATTTTGAAACCGGGTCTCGCGAAGTTGCGGAGGGCCTCACTAAGTAGAGAGAGAGAGAGAGAGACAGGAAAAGAGAGAGAGAGAGAGAGCACTCGCGCGCATGCGTGAGCTGAGTCTGGCCGCGAACCAGGATCCTCCAGTCTCCGCCTCCCAAAGTACTGGGATTACAAGCATGCGCCACCACGCTCGGCTGCATGTTTTTCATTCTTATCTGTTCAGTATATATGTATAATGAAGGTAATTTCAGATAATTTGTTATCTGAACTGAAGAGAAATGATAGATGACCCCTGTCTATAGTCTCTAACCTTTAATAGAGAAAATTTTGGTTATTAAAACCTTCTTACAATATATATGGTTGTAAACACTTTATTAATTAATTAATTTATTCATTCTTGCTATTGATTCATCTGTTGCAGCATACTGACATCTTATCTTTCCAGTGTCCAGTTATGTGGATATGAATGTGTGTGGGTGTGTGTGTGTGTGTGTATAGGGGTACAAGAAGTTGAACCCAAGATCATCCTACTTCCAAGCTATACCCCAGCCCTATTTTATTTTTAATTTTGAAACAGGGTCTCACCAAGTTTCTGAGGGTCTCACTAAGTCACTGAGGCTGGCCTCAAACCTGTGATCCTCTTGTCTCAGCTTTCCAAGTACCAGGATTACAGGTTTGTGCCACTACACCCAGCCAGTTAGATATTTAGTGTCTTAAATTCCCAAGATATTATAATTTCTATGAACAAGGACTAGATGTCTCCAGTGCCTAGAAAATTATGTACTAAAAATAATAACTAGTAAATAAATGTTAAGTTACTGGAAAAAGGAATTAATAAATCTAGAAATAGAATAAGAAGAAATTTAAAAAGCAAATGATTAGCTGAGAGTTAGTATATATCTTTGAAAATGTACCAATTCTTGTTTTCTATCAAACCTATAAGACTCAATCACTATCTGGAGCACGAAAGGGAGGGAAGGGGGTGGGAACAGGGTGGGATTGGAGGGAGGGCTAAATGTGCAATGTGTGCATGTATGGTGTTCATACCCTGACATATATCAAAATGTATAATTACAATTTACAATGCACCAATAAATGAACATAAAAGTTAAAAAAAAAAGAAAACAATGAATTGTACACTCTGTTCCTGGTATCTTTCTACCTACTTGGGTGCCACTTGACAATAAATGAACAATAAAATAAAAAAAAAGAAAATGTGATTGTAATGAAAATAAAATCAATCAAGCTGACAGACATTTGTATTTATTTCAGCTTTAGTCATATCTACTTAGAGAAGTATTTTGTTTCATAGTATAATGCATACTGAATTTAAGATTATGGAACTGAAATTTCTGATTTTTTTCTTGTTAATAACACTGGTATAAAATTCCCAATAATGCCATCTTCAACCAAAACTATCATATATTTCCACAAGTGAAATTCTCAATTATGACTTAACACAGAGTTGCAGATATTTGTAAAAAAACAAAACTAACAACACAATATTCCCTTGTAATATTTTTCATGGGGAGAGGGGTTCTTCATGCTTTCTTATTTTATTAAGTTATAATGCTCATATTCAACTTTGCTACTTATAATTCAAATCTAGGATTTTTTCTTTTCTTATACTTTTATTGGTGCATTATAGTCTCACATCATAATGCAGGTCACAGTGATAGTGACATACATGCACACAGCAGTTGGTGGGCTTTCCCCTGGCTTCCCCCCACCCTCTTCCCCATACAGGACATTGAGATTGACTTTGGTATTCTCATATATGTACACAATGTCAGTAGAATTGTTTCCTTCATTAATTCTCCCTCTCCATCCCTGCTTCCCAAAACCTCCTCCCTCACTCTACTGGAGTTTCTCCTCCATTATCTAAAGTCTCTTTTATATCAGAAATTTCATCAAATTAATTTAACTTAGAATGTGTTAACTGAAGCAATATTGCTCACGGCAAAGACTCTACCTTTATTCTTATTGCTTTCTTCTGCAGGTGATACATAATTAAAAATAACATGCCATATTTCTTTTAACAAATACCCTAAAGAAAAATGTGGACAGGAACAATATGTGTCAGCCATGAAGGAGAACTGAAATCCAGCTTATAGAGCAAAAATTGAATGACTAAAAATATCTAATCAACAGTGACATTTTTGAGTACCAGCTGTGCAGTGTGGCAGGATTTGTCTTCGTCTGCAAGAGAGCTTCTATAGCTCGTCAGACCCTCGTGAGTAAAGTATAGAACCAGAAGTCAGGAAATGTGTTGGCAGTACCGGTTTTGGCACTCAATGCGGGAACGAATCCAAGAATATTCATCTGTTTAAAGGGGATGTTGATAACTATTAGTACATTGTTCATGAGAAAATACAAGCTAAACAACTTATAGAAGTTTAGCTCTGAAAGCTGAATGCCTCCAAAGTATCATAGATACTTATTTTATGACCCAGTTTTGTGAAACTAAGTTACTTAATTTCTCTGTGGGTCAGTATCTTCATTGATAAGATGGTGATTATAAAAATATTTACTTCTATGTTTGTATGCATATTCAAGGATACAACACATCTAAAGAACTTGGCTAAACAGACACAATACATTTTTAATGATTAATAATATTTTCATAAACTATGATAAATGCCACTGGATTCTTTATTACTAAACTTAGACTACCATTGTGTTTTTCATGTAGGGTCACTTTCAATTTAATACAGTAAATGACCAATTAAATGCTAGTAAATGAAAGGCCTCTTGAGTGGAATCTAAGACAGACTTGCCACAATACCAAATTTAAGTCCAGGATAATTGAAAATATACTGATTTCTATGAGAAAGAGAGAAAATTCCTCTCATTCTTTTTGAAATTTGTATAAACAAAAATAAAATTATACTTTATTTTCTAATGCAATGTAAATGCTAGAAATTTTGGTGTATTTGCTTGAAGAATATATATGGTAAAAACACTTTTGGGTGGATGGTGGTTTTAATGTTGATTATTTCAATAGATAAAATCATATTATTTAAATACTTTCTATCCTTTATTTTGAATAAATAAAGGACTTTCTCCAAATTATTATATAATGATAAAATTAGTTTTTATTTACTATAAAATATGTACCTATTATTTGAATATATCACATTTAATAAGTCTGTACCCTATTACTAAATTCTTTCCAAATTTATGTGTTGCCACTTAGAAAGAACAAGTTCAGGCATAAGTATATCTCACTATATAGGATCAGTCAGAAGGGATTTGCAGAATTGGAATTGTTGAACGAAAGGGAGTGTATTTTTTCAGAATTTTAATTTAAAAAGTGGCTTCCCAAATAATAGTTCTATATTTGAGTTCCTCTTTCATCATAAGTCTGTCAGCACTGGTCTTCCTGATTATTTCTGAAATTGGAATGACATAGGTAAAAAGTATTATTATATGTTTTGTTTTTGAAAGTATATACTTAGGTTGAATATCTTACAATACACTGAACAGATCTATTTCCTTTTTATTCATATTCAGTTTATGTTTTTGCTAATTTATCTATTGGAAGATTCTTTATCTATTCTCTATTCTTTTTGTAAAATTAGCATTTTGTTATGGATAAACATGAAATATGCATTGTATATGCTATAGTTTCCCAGCTTGTTTTTATATTATGCTTATCATTTTAAAATTGTATTCATTGTTGTTTTTGTTCTGGATGGAACCCAGGGCCTTCTGCATGCTAACCATGTGTTTTACTACTGAGCTGTTTGTTATTACCTAGACCCGAGTAATTATTTTTTAAATAATTGCACTTTAAATTTTTTATATGGCTTAATCATTATGTATTCTTTTGGGATATAACAATAACAGTATTAATGAAAAGTAAGTGTGTTAAAAAGGTATGTTTCTGACACTAAATTTGGGTATATATTACATATAACTTAACTCTAAATCCATCTGTATAAATTAGGTAGTGAAATTCTGTCCTCCTAGAGTAAGGAATTGAGGTCTGCCAGGTGTGATGGTGCGCTCCTGTAATCCTAGTACTTGTGAGGCTGAGACAGGAGGATCTTAGTGAGGCTCTCAGCAACTTAGACACTGTTTCCAAATTAAAAAAAAATAGAGTGGGGCTAGGGGTGTAGTTTGGAGGTAGAATGCCCCCGAGTTCAATCCCAAATAAATAAATAAATAAATAAATAAATAAATAAATAAATAGAGACCCCTTGTTAGTGAGTAATGACTTATGGATTCTAGTCTGGCAGGTATGTAAGGAGCTTAGAAGTCACCACTCTGTCCTAACAACAATTATAAAGTTTAACAGGCTGAAAAACAAAAACTTATTTAATACATCATAGAAGTGAAGTCACAGGGCAAATAAGTGCCCCCCACTTGAAGAGACAAACAGACAGAAAAAGAAAATCACAACTCACCACAGCAGAAACTCACAAGTGTAAACTGCTGTGGGGGCAAGTGGCAGCCCAGAAATACCTGAACTGGCCTCCACACACTGCTGGATGCTCAGTGTAGACTCAGAGAAAAATGTCCAGGGGGCCCAGTCATAGGGGATCTTGATAGGTCTGTGAGTTTTGATAGGTCTGTGAGTTTTGCACCCAGAAATCCTATTAGATTATTTTATTTAACATCAGAGAAAACCCCCTCTTACTGCTAGTAAGTAACCATTTTAAAAGTTTTACTAGATCTGGACTTTCCAGGACTTTATTAGAAACTAACCAACTAGGGGAAGAAAAATGGCTCAACCCTAGCTTCCTTTAGTCAATCCTGTCCCACCTGTGGGTCAAGGGACTGAGAAGCACTGGTGAAGCACACAGGTGGTGGCACAGGCTCACCAAAAGACTGGGATCTAATCCTAGGAATATAGCACTCTTGCCTCCCCTTCTTTTTATGACTATATTACACAGGCTTATTTACTGCGGCTCCTTTGCCCAATACCCCATGTCCATTTTTCAACAAAAAACATCGCAAGGCACACTAAAAGGCACAGAACACAGCTTGAAAAGATAGGACACCTCCTAAATCAGTCTGAGGCTAGTAGTATTCTAATACTCAAATCAGACAACACATTTATTTTATTTATTTTAATTTTTCTGTGGTATTGGGAATTGAACCAAAAGGCATTCTACCTCCAAGCTATACCCCTAACTCTATTTTTTATTCTTTATTTTTGAAACAGAGTCTCACTAAGTTGCAAAAGGCCTAAGTAGCCAAGCTGGCCGCTAACCTGCGATCCTCCTGTCTCAGTTTCCAAAGTACTGGGATTACAAGCATAAGCCACCATGCCTGGCTAGACAACTTATAAAAATAAAAATTACAGACCAATCTTTATTTTGAATATAACTGCAAGAATTTCCAACAACTATTAGAAAACTTCATACAATACAATAAAAATATTGTAAGTCATGATCAAGTGGAATTTATGCCATGTCTGCAGAACAGTTTCAAGTTTTGAGAATAAATTGTAATCCATCACATCAGGTCAAAGAAGAGAAACCACATGATCAATCAATAGATGTACAAAAAGCATTAGACAAATCTAATACCTATTATGATAAAACTCTTCGAAAATTAGGAGTAAAAAAACTTCCTCAACATCAGGAATTCTACAAAAAAATTCTAAAGCTAACATCATTTTAATGGTGAGATACTGAAGATTTTTATAGAAAGACCAGGGAAAACACAAAGAAATCTGTTTGCTGTCAGTTTAACTGATAGACCCCCCCCCCCAGTCAGTGACCTAGGAGGGAAGAGGAAAAATTGTTCCTCGTGTACACCTTCGTCTATGATCTTTTTCTGATATTTTCAGGAAGTCTGAGTAGCTTTTTTTTTGCCTTTCCTGAACCTTGTATTATATATTTGTCTATTTTCATAACTAGATCAGTTCATGGCTCTTTAGGGGAGGAAAATGTTCCTCCTTCTACTCATTCTAGGTTCATGGCAGAGGCCCCTGTTTAAAAAAAATGGGTTAACTAGAGAAAACACACACAGATTTACTTAATGTACGTTTTACCATATATTAAAGGTAAGTACAATGAAGATCTTCACAAGGAAATGCACACCCAAAGAAATGGTGAAATGTGAGTGCTTTTATAGTAGATTTGATGAATAATGGGCAATCATGGAGAAATGTGATAGGTTAGAGTATGGTCTAATGGTAATAAACTGGGAGACTCAGTGAATCCTACTTGTTGAAACTCTTTTCTATGTCCCACGTCTTCAGAGATAAGGATGTTCCTTTCGTCTGGGTTTTGCAGTCTGTTTCAGAAGGTCACAAAGTCCTTCTTAATTTTCATGACCTGATTCAAGGGAAAATCAGAGTTCTTTCTTCTCTAGTTTTCCTTCATCTTAAAATATTTTGGAGTTTTGTGTCCTGAACTTCATCAATTATATTCATGCCTGTCATTCCTAAAAAGGCAGAGACTCTATTCACCTGAGTAAGTGTGAAACCTCTCTGTGTCTGCTATTAGTAGGTGCTTAATAATATTGTGTGAATTATTAATTAGGGCACACTAATTATGGCTTATGTATGTATTGTACATGGAGCTCCATTGGGACTAATCTAATCACATCTGTATCTACTTCCAGGGAAGACTCAGATTTTAGTTGTATCTCCCAGAATTTTCTATCTATCACAAAGAAGACTTAGAAGTGATGACACCTCACACAATTCATTGTATCCAATCCCTACTGTAGGAATGTGGTTCTTTTTTGATCAGTTCCTGTTCAGTCTTCATTTCCTTTCATCCTCTGTGCTATCTCCCAAAGCCTCTCTAATCTCCCCTATTGCTATAACTAATCATTATCAGCCTTCTACCACACATGCCTCATGCTGCAAATCAAAGTCCTCAGAAAATGAACCCTTTCAAAAGCAGTTATTCAAATAGGCTGGCATACTTGGGTAAACTACTCACTCCAGGTTAAATAGTAACAAAAGAGTCTTCTGGGAAAAGGATTTGGAAACTGCCACAAAGAAAGGATTTTTTTTCATTTTATTTAAATTCTTATAATTTTCAAATAGACTAATAGTCCACCATTTAAATTATTTTAATAGGGGATTGTTATATACAATGAAGAATTATTTTCTAATACAACTTACCATCATTATTTTATCCTTATTAAAATTTGGATTTTCATATAGTATATAGCAGATTAATTTTATCTTCATATAAAAATTAACAATGATTTTTCTTGATGAAATCTTATAGATTCAAATAAGTTTTGAAAAGGACCTACCTCTTGGGGATGTATTATTGAAGCATTTATTTTTCATTAATTTCTTAAATAACTAGTGAGTGCCCACTAAATTTCTACCCAAATAAATGGACACTTGCCAAATGAATGAATCCAAGAATAACGAATATAGGTGAGGACAGAAAGAGGCTCAGTTTTCTGTAAGTACTTTTGGACTAATTTTAATTTTTTCGTACAATTTTCAGGCCTCTGTCTTTGAAAAGAAGCATTTCATATTTCTGAGGACAAAATTTAACCAAATTAGGTATTTATGGGTATTACAATTTGCAGTATTTTTAAGATATCAGGGGCATAGTTGTATTAAATGGGGCATAAATGGCATGTGGGTGCAGACCTTACTCTTGTACTCTTGATGTTTTGTGCTCCACCAATCACGTTTCTTTGAAGTAACTTTGAGTGTGATTTAAAAGGAGGTTCCTCAGGATCTCCTAGCTTTCTCTTAAGTCACTCAGTAAGTTCTTGACCTCTGTTTCTGAATTGTGTCTTCGATAGAACTGAACCACTCGCCTAAAGTCAGACTGCAGACAATCAGAATATGTGAGTCTGAGGTTACAAACTGACAGTGATAGTAATGAAAGGATGTGGAACTGCCTGATTTGCATATGGAAATTTTCATCTGCAGCTCCAAGAAAGGCTGTGCCTTCACCACACAGGCAGCAGCTGCCTAGAGTCTATGGTGAAACCCAGCGTGCTTTGTTTTCCTTTTCCTTTCTGTGTGACTTCACCAATGAAGATTTACATAGATTTTCCCCATAGACTGCTTTATTTCTGTATATGTTTCTCTACTGTAATGGTTTGGATTTAAAATGTCCCCATAGGCCTCATGGAAACAAGGTAGCATGGTTAGAAACAGGGCTTGGTTGCTCATGAGGAGTGCCTAGGGGTGTGGCCTTGGGGACTATATAAGATCTCCCCTGACCCTGTTCTTGGCTTGGCTTCCAGCCTCCTTGATGTGAGGAGCAGACCTGGTTTGTTCTCTCTCTCTCTCCACTTCCTAACACCATGCCCTGAGCTTTGCAGATGTAACCCCACCTGACATGGGCTAAAACGTGGAGATCTCCAAGAAAACTGAGCAAGTTAATCTTCATTCCTCTAAATTATATCGCCAGTCTTTTTGGATTATATCAGTGGGAATGTTGACTGAGACATCAGCTTACTTTTGCTTTTGTTTTAATTTTGTGATAATCATTAGATGGAATACACTATGGCATGATGGATTATAACTCTTGTCATATAGAATCATCTACACACTGTGCTCTTCAAAACAAAATATAAGAGTACCCATATTCTACTTTTTTTCTTTGGGTTTTGAACATACTATCTGATCCTCTAATTATATATTGATTTATGTATAACTTATATAAAATAATACAAATTCATGTTAGATTGATCAAATCAAATGCTCACCATAGAAAAACCAATAATATTTGAAATGATGGACTCGAATCATTTTTGAAGTATAAATTATATTTAGGGTTTATGAATATGAGGAATAGAGACTTCCTAAAAATGTGATAAAACAATAGTTTTCAACATTTTGAATCACTTTCTAAATTTAGGATTTCAATGATGTAGAAAAAAAGGATCAGACTTTTATGGACACTTTCTAAAAATATGTTAAAAATGCTCTTAAACTGGAGAAATAATTACAGTTTAAAACACTGGTGTTTGGAAAGCAGAAATGCAGGTGTCTTTCATCATGAATCTTGTGTGTGGACATTGGATTTTTATATTTATTTTCCTAATGGTGTTCTCATGGTTATCTCAGTGAGAGTAACATTTTTATTGGCCTCATGAATATTTTATTTGCTTATGGATAAGGATAATATTTTTAGGTAATCCAGGCTGAGTCAAATATATTTAAACAATTATTTCCTGATTGGCTGTAAGCTGCAGGTGGCAGGACTTTTCTTCCTCTTCTTCTTCTTTTCTTTTATGGTACTAGGGTTTGAACCGAGGGACATTCTATCTCCAAACTACACCCCAATCCGTTTTATTTTTTGTCTTGAAACAAGGTCTAAGTTGCTGAGGGTCTTGTTAAGTTGCCAAGGCTGGCTCTGAACCTGTGATCTTCCTATCTCAGCTTCCCAAGTACTGGGCTTATAGGTGTTTGCCACCACACCTGCCTGGTCTCTGCTTCTTTCACATCATACTTTCCAGCATCTTTGACTATACCTGGCACAAAACTAGCATACAATAGATGTAGTTTTTCAGAGAAAGCATCTACATTTCTGACTATGATTGTGTATGTTACCTTGGGGACACAGGGAAAAACTTGTAATTTTTGAAAACTCTGTTGCAAATCTGAATCATAAAACTAAGGAAAGAATAAGACAAAATCATGTTTATTTTTCATCTCCAAAATTTACTAATTCTGTGACACAGGTCTAGTTATTTCATCCCTAAAAATCACCATCATATCCTTCTGTCAAAGAGGAAAATAATAATCATCTTTTAGAGAATTGTAAGAATAGAGAAATACTGTTGAAAATGTCACATCATAGGTAATCAATATAATTGTTGTTGATTTCCATATTATTCTCACAGGGCACTTAAATTCTACTCAAGGTAGAATTACTTACTTTAGTTCAATCAATTATTATTGAATGCTTCTGGATTTATGATGAATCAAAGAAATTAGAAAGGAACAGACTTGGTAGTTGGCACTTTGTAGGGTTATATAAATTTGGTTTTTGGAAACAGAGGAAGATGGTGACAGAATAAGACCCTAAAGTGAGCTTGCCTCTAACTCACCTTGGGAACTCTGAGTTGAACTGCATCCCACATCCTAGACTACCTTCATGGGATATGGGAACTAAAAACAGAGAAACTCAAGAATATTTACAAGGATGCTTTTAAACACCAAGGCTGAAAGAGGAAAAAAAAGTAACAAATCCAAGAGCAAGTGGAGACATGAAATGAGAATAATAGCCTGCACCTCAGACCAGTGGGAACTTTAGAAACCCTGAAAAATCTTGTAGCCAGCAACCTGAGACTTACTCCACAGACAGTGAGGGCACCAGACACAGAATCACACAGCCCCATGGCAACACTGGAGAGAAAAAGATGACAAAACCCTTCACCCCATACCTGCCTACCTCCCCAGACTCACCACTTGCCCGGCTGCAGCAGTGAATGGATAACTGAAAAGAGATCATAAAAAGAGAAGGTGGGAATATACACAGACCTTGGCTGCATGCCACACATGAAATTCTGAGGAAAACATCAGGCTTAGAAGTCACAGACCAATCCAGCCATTTCCATGGAGAGTTTAGAATCCCTGCACTTACTCCACAATGAACCCTGGGCCTGGAACCCAGCACTTGACACCCACACAGACAAAGGGAGACACTGGTCCAGGATCTCATTGAAGGCTCTACCACTGGGGGTGCATACTGACTTCATGTTTACAGATTTCTGAGTGGGTGGGAAGATTTAAAATGTGCTCAGGAACCTACAGTGTTAAGTGAGTCTTAAACAGCTGAAAATATCCACACAGACCCAAGGACTGCAGAGGCCCAGTGTGAGATCTTTTTGTTGTTGTTGCTTGTTTTTTTTTTTTTTGCTTTGTTTTGTTTTATTTGCTATTGTTGTGTGTTTATTTGTTTGTTTGATTGTAGGTTTTTTCTTTTCCTTTTCTCATTTTTCTCTATTTCCTCCCTCCTTTCTTTTCTTTTTTTTTTCTCTCCCTTTTTTGCAGGGCTCGGGATTGAGCCTAAGAGCCCTGTGAACTCTGGGCAAGTGCCCTGCCACTGGGCCACATCCTCAGCCCCCAGCGCAGAAGCACCTCTTCCAAACAGCCAACAGTCTCGGCCAGCCCCACCCTGCTCCTCCACCCAACTCTGCCTCATTAACAAAGTAGGAAACCCAACAGGCAGGGGAGCAGACTTGAGCCAGAGCTCTGGAGATGCAGTCACATTTCTTCTAAGCAAACCTCAATACAAGAAGAAAGAAAACTGCAGCAAGGGACTATCCAAAGTCACAACATTCAGCTCCTCTCCGACAAAGAAATTTTACTCACTCTCTGTTAAACAATTCTTAAGGTTTGCCTCTTTTTTCTTTCTTTTCCTTTTCTTTTTCTCCTGTGTGTGTGTTTGTGTGATTGTCTGTGTTTTGTTTGTTTGTTTGATTCCCAATGTACCTGTTTGCCTATGCTTTGTATTTTTCCCATTTCTTATCACAATATCTATATATTCTCTATTGTTTACTAGAATTTTCTTTTATGTTCAGTGTCTTTATTTTTTATTATCTTTTTCCTATCCTTTCTTAAAACCTTATTCTACTTGATTCTATTTTCTAATTTACCCTATTCTTTCATCCCTCACTCTATCCCCTTCCTAGCCACTCACCCTTTACCATTGTTTATGTAACAGTTTTCCCTTATATATAGAGTTGACTCCTCTAAATCCCTACTGCTGAAGCTGAACAAGATAAGTGAACCAACAGGATGGACTTCTGGAAACTAAAGGCAGGCCAATCCCAGCCAACACATGAAACCACCAGGTACCCCACATGCAAAAGTTTAGAAATGCACAGGACACAAACTAAACTGGTCCTTACCTCAAAGACTACTCCATATTTAGAAGGCAACAGGCAAGTCCCCAGTCTTTAACATATGGAATCCATCAACACCACCATTGCAGCAGGCAGACAGATTCCAGGAGTAGCTGCGACCTAGAGCTGGAGGTCTACAGGCAGAACAACAAAGGGGAGACACAGGACACAAATCACAGAGATGGCATTATAGGGTGAAAAATACTTAATAGAAAGCTGTGACTAACCATAGGACTGAGACTATTCACTTTTAAGACATAACTTGAAGTAATATTTACCTCCAGAGCAGGATATCATAAAGGGAGAGAGAGAGAGAGGGAGGGATAGAGAGAGAGAGAGAGAGCCAGCAAATGCAACAAAAATACAAGAAAGTTAAGAAACCTGAAAACATGAGAAAGAAAAATAGCAAGAAAACAATGAGCCCCCACAATCCCACAACAACGGAACTCACTAACTCAGAGTTGCAGAGACTACCAAAAGGAGAATTCAAAACGTTGATAGTTGGAATGATTAAAGATTTTAAAAAGAGTTCAGAGAAGGTCTGAAATTTATGAAAAAAATCATATTCCCAGAACAGGAATCAAAAAGAAACTCTGAAGGAGGTAAAGAATGCAATAAATGAAATGAAAACTTCAATACAATCCATCAATGGTAGACTATACCACGTAGAAAACAGAGTCTCACTCCTAGAAGAAGACTACTCCAAAAATGAATATATATTCTATAATACAGAAAAATCAATTTGACATCATGAACTGCACATCCAGGAAATTTAGTATAACTTTAAAACAACAAACTTAAGAATAATAGTCATAGAAGTTCTAGAAGCCAAAACCAAAGGAATCAAAAATTTCTTCAGAAAAAATATCAGAGAATTTCCAAAACAGAAAACGAAGTCAATACACAGGTACAGGAAACATATAGAACCCCAATTAGAGAAGACTAGAGATATGGTTCACCATGCCACATAATAATCAAATTGACTAGCGTAGTGGCCAAGGACAGACTCAAATGCAGGAAGAGTAAAAGACCGAATGATATTCAGATGTAAAAAAAAAAAAAGTAAGAAATACTCCAGACTTCTCAAACCAAGTCATGAAATACAGGAGGGCCTGGAGTTACATATTTCAAACCCTGAAAGAAAACAACTTCCAGCCAAGACTACTCTACCCAGTAAAGATATCTTTCAAACCTGATGTAGAAACAAAAATCTTCCATGACAAACATAAGCATAAAGAATTTATTTCTTCCAAACCAGCACAAGAGAAAATACTCAAAGAAATAAACTACAAAGAAGAAATAAAATTAAGCACCAGAACCAGAGAAAGGATGACTGCCATAAAATGAACAAGTAAGCAATGAAGAACAAACACTACCTCCAACAGAAAATATAACTCAAAATGATAGGAATTAAAAATCATCTCTTGACACCCGGTGTGGTGGCACACACTTGTAATCCCAGTACATTGGGAGGCAGAGACCATAGGATCCAGGTAAGCGGGCAGCCTCAGCTCTCTCTCTCTCTCTCCCTGTCTCTCTCTCTCTCTCTTTACTTAGTGAAGCCCTCCGCAACTTCGCGAGACCTGTTTTCAAAATAAAGTATAAAAAAATAGGGCCGGGGTGTAGCGCGGAGGTAGAACGCCCCTGGGTTCAATCCCCAGTAATGCAAAATAAATAAATAAATAAATAAATAAATATCATCTCTCAATAATTACATTGAATATCAATGGCCTCAACTCCCCAATTAAAAGACATAAAGTGACAAAATTGATTAAAGAGCCATCTATATGCTGTCTGCAAGAAACACGTCTTACAGGTAAAAATATTCACAAACTAAAGGTGAAAGGGCCAGAATAAGGTAATCCATGCTAATGGAACTCAAAGACATTCAGGAGTAGCAACTCTCATATCAGACAAAATAGACTTTAAGCCTAAAACTATCAGAAGAGGAACAATCCAACAAGAGGATATAGTGTTAGTCAACATTCATGATCCAAAAATAGGTGCTACCACATTTATAAATCAAATTCTTTGTGACATTAAGTCTCAGATAGATCCCAATACAATAATATTGGGAAACTTCAACACTAACTTCACTAGACTGATCTTCCAGACAAAAGATCAGCAAAGATGCCTCAGACCTAAAAAACACCATAAAACAAATGGACCTACTAGACATATACAGAATATTCCATCCAACTACAGCTGAATACACATTGTTTTCAGCTTCTCACAGATCCTTCCTCAAAATAGAACATACCCTGATCCACAAAGCAAGCATAAGCAAATTTAAAAAGTAACATGATTCCCTGCATCTTTTCAAAAAAAGAGGGAACCTTAAGAATTGTTTAATAGATAATAAATTTCCCTTGTTGGAAAAGAGCTGAATTACATTGCAACTTTGGATAATCCCTTGCTGGGCTTTTATGTTTTGTTGGAATGAGACTTTCATAGAAGAGATATGAATGCTGCTCAAGAGCTCTGGTTCAAGCCTGCTCCCCTGCCTACTGAGTTTTCTACTTTGTTAATGAGGCAGCTTGGGGTAGAAGAGTGGGGAGGGGCTGGCTGACACTACTGACAGTTGGGAAGGCTCTTCTGGGGTCAAAAATACACTGGAAAAAGATAGCCTTTTGAACAAATGGTGTTAGCAAAAGTGATTAACCATATGCAGAAAAATGGGAATAAATACCACTTTTTCACCCTGCACAAGAGTTAATGCAAGAATAAAAGACATAGAAATTAGACCAGAGACATTGAAGTTGCTTCAAATGGGCATAGTATCAACACTCCAATATATAGGCACAGATAAAAACTTCTTCAACAAGACCTGAAAGGTACAAGAAATTACAATGAGGGTTAATACATGAGATTGCTTTAAACTAAAGAGCTTCTGTGCAGCAAAGGAAACTATCAAGAATCTCAAGAGAGAGCAACCTAATAGAAGATCTTTGCCATCTACTTCTTCAATAATGGACTAATATCTAGAATATACAAAGAACTCAAGAAACTGACTGACAAAAAACAAATAACCAAATCAAAAATGGGCGAGTGAACTAAATAGACACCTCAAAAAATAAGAAATACAAATGGCTAATAAATAAATGAGATAATGTTCAACATTATTAGCAATTAGAGAGATAAAAATCAAAACTACCCTGAGATTTTACCTAACCCAAATTAGAATGACAATCATTAAAACACAGGCAATAACAAATGCCGGTGAGGATGTGGAGAAGTAGAAACTTTGATACATTGTTGGTGGAATTTCAAATTAGTGCAACCATTTTGGAAAACACTGTGGAGGATCCTAAGAATTGGAATGAACCTACCATATGACCCAACTATACCACTCCTGGGTATTTTCCTAAACAAATTGAAACCATACTACCATAGTAATGCATGAATGTCTATGTTTATGGTTGTACAATTCATAATTGCCAATTTATTCAACAATCCAAGATGTCCATCAACAGATGAATGGATTACAAAATTATGGGATATACTTGCAATGGAATTCTACTTAGCCATAAAAAAGAAGAAAATTATGTCATTTGCAGGGAAATGGATGGAACTGAAGAATACTATGCTAAGTGAGATTAGTCAGTCACACTAAGTGAAAGGTAGGAAGTTATCTCTCATATGTGGAACCTAGGGAGAAATTGGGACACAAGAGGGACTCCAGACAAAGAAGAAGAAACCTTAGTTGGGTGACGATGGGGACCCAACTGAGAGTGACAGGAAGGGGGAGGAAGACTTGAAAAGGGAAACACTTCAATGGACATGATGTACGTACACAAACTTATCAAAGCTAATCACTCTGCTGAGCTCTGGGAGGTGCAGAGGAGCAGGGTGGAAACTGGGGGAAGGCTCAATGAGTGCTGTGTGCATATATGCCTCTCTCACCTTGAACTTCATCAAGATGCATGATTACAATACACCAATAAAAAGTGAAAAACATAGTTTTCCAAGGAAAATACCAAATTGGGGCTAGTTGTTTTCATTTTTGTTGTACTGATGAAACCCTATGCATATGATAGAAGCTCTGTAGCCTTGGAAGTAACTGACAATCTGTGGGAGTTCAGAGTAAATACGGAGTGGCAGTGAGGGCATGACCCCTACTCACCCCGCATAGCCACAGATGTGTGCTCATCTCATGCAACTGCATATGTGTATATAATTTCTTAAGCATGATTAGTTAATATACAACATGCACACACACACATCACACTGGCATGGATATTCACCATTTTGCCCAGAACCCTATATAAGGAATGTGTCTGTGAAATAAAGCTAGTCTTGCCCTTCTGCTCTTCAGAAGGGCAACTCCTTGTGCATTCTCCTTGGGGATCTTGCTGCTGAAACTTCTGCAACTGCAGCTGTCCTGTGATAGGGCCCCTGACAATTGGCATAGTCAGCAGGATGAGGTGAGTGCCCTCAGCACCCCTCTGGAGGAACAGCCTTGAGAAGAACAACCCAGGGTGGAAGGGATGTGGCCCTCTGGTGTCCCTCCAGTTCTCAGTAGTGGAATATGTGGCAGTATGGATCCTGCCAGAGGATTGGGACAAAGTATATCCCAAACAGAATTCCAGAAGGCTTTAGAAATACCATGTTGGGCCCTAATGCAGCACAAGGAACTGGCTCAGGGTGCTTGCTGGTGCTCTTGAGCCAGGGAGCTGGCCATTGGGGCCACTGGGGCTGTTGGGTAGTGCAGAGCAAGTCAGTATGCTGGTAGGTGGCACACACTGTGGACAACCACAGTGGTGGCAGCCAGTGGGCACATATTCTAGAGACTAATCCAGGGTTCCTAGTTAGCAGGGGAGTTGGCTGGCCATGAGGCCACATGTGGAATTGACTATTTACTGGTCCCTCTGCAATGTGCAACACATCCTGGCACTAGTTGATATGGGAGCAGACAGCTCTATCCTTTTGGGCAAACCAGACAAATTTAGCCAACCTAGGGATACCATAGAATGTTATGGAGGCTGTCTCTTTGCAGTTCAATGTGCCCTGGTGACTTTGGGAATTGGACGTTTGCCTCCTAAGTAGTATGAAGTAGTATGATGCGTGTATAAGTATTCCCCACAGCTGAGGATATACTGGAGGTAGATGTGCTGCAAAGATTGATGATACAGAAAACTATTGAAGAAGTCTAGCTATGGGTGCATGTTGTAAAGATTATTACTAGAGGGCATTCCCATCATGCTCCTTTGCAATTCCCCCAAGCCACAAGGATGGTGAATGTACAGCAACACAAGCTGCCAGGGAAGGCATGAGGAAACTGAACAAATGATACTGAAACTAGAAGAGGTGGGTATAATCTGCCTGACTCATAGCCCTTTCAACTCTCCCATGTGGCCAGTGTGAAAACCTGAAAGTTCTTGATGCATGAGAGTGGACTATCAGGAGCTAGATAAAGTGATACCACCTTTGCATACAGTTGTACCCAATATTTCAGAACTGATGGATTGTCTGTCACATGAACTGGGATATTTCTATTACATTGTAGACTTGGTGAATGCCTTCTTCTCTATTGACATTACTCTGGAAAGCCAAAAACAATTTTCTTTTATCTGGGAAGGGCACTAATGGACCCTTTTGGAATTTCCCCAGGGATATCTTCATAGCCCCACCTTGTGTTGCAGTCCAATTGCACAGGGTTTGGCCTCTTGGCAGAAGCCTGGGGTTGTATGCTTATACCATTATATTGATGACATTATGCTAACCTTTGATTCTCTTACAGAGTTAGAATCAGCTACATGCAGCCTCTGAGGCACTCTCTGGGAATGGGGCTGGTCTGTGTATGAGGACAAGTTCCAGGGAACTGGGTATTCTGTCAAATTCTTGGGAGTTGTCTGGTTGGGTAAGACAAAGATAGTACCCAAAGCAGTGATAGACCAGGAACAGTCAGACAGTTACAGATGTATCTGGGTCTTTTGGGGTTTTGGTGAATGTTTATACCACACTTAGCTATGCCTATGCACCCTTTATACCATCTTGTCTCTAGGGGGCAACTTGGGATTGAACTTCCGAAATGGAAATTGCATTTACTGCCATAGTAACAGTATGTATCTATGTGGTGACATAGATACAAACACTGCAGGTAGTTGACCCTGCCCTTCCTTTCCTGCTAACAGTCCAAGTGGATGACAAGGTTTTGAAGGGGGTTATGGCAGAAGCAAGGTACTAGGAATAGCCAAATTGGACTTTGGTCACAGCTATGAAAAGGGGCAGAAGTGCCCTTCTCTCTCATTGAGAAACAGTGGACATATATGTTGCCCTTTTAGTTTGTGAACACATTACAAGTGCTGGATCAGTGATGGTGCAGACCACCTACCCTATTGAAGGTTGGCTGAGGTCCTGAACTTGAACTCCCTGGACAGGGATAGCTCAAATGTCCATTCTGACAAAGTGAGGCACATACTCACTTTGAGCAACAAACATGGTTTTCTTGTAGCCCTTTGTCTGAATAGTGAGCAATAAACATGGTTTTCTAGTAGCCCTTTGAATAGTTACATACTTTGCTGGGGTCAGTACAGTTCTGATCCACAGCCCCCTCAGAACCCACAGAAGTGAGATATGCCCCAAGTCACTGTGAGGAAGGGAAAACCCCAATACTTGTGGAAGCATGGTATTGGAACCCACAGAAGTGGGAGATGCCCCAAGTCCCTATGAGGAAGGGAGAGCCCAAAAACCCTTGGAAGCATGGTGTAATGGTTTGGATTTGGGGTGTCCCCCAGTCCTCACAGAAATGGGGCTGCAATGTTGGAAGTGGGACTTGGTTATGATCTCAGCCATGGAATAAATATGGATTTATCAGGGTGGTGGCCCAGGCCTGTAGGGTGTGGCTGGAAAAGGTGGGTCCTTGGGGCATTGTTCTTTGGGAATTATATATGGTTCCTCCTCTCTCCAAGCTTGCTCTTGATTCCTGCCTCCATAATGTGAGAAGAAACACCTTGCACTCTCATGGTCTTCACTTCCTTCCACCATGCCCTGAGATCCATGGTCCCTGACCTTACATCTACTGAACCCAGAATGTCTAAGGAAACTGAGCAAATAAGTTTTCCTTCCTCTATGTTATATGGTCAGGTCTTTAAATTATTGCTGTGAGAATGCTACTGCATGTGGTATTCGAACCCATGGAAGTGGGAGATGCCCCAAGTCCCTATGAGTATACCCATGGAAGCATGGTATACTATGGCTCCTGTTATGATGTCTTCTCCCATGTGGGCAGCTTTGGCCTTGCAGTTTGCCATGTAAATGTTTTGGTATGGGACCAGTGTCAGATGCTGTAGCCAATGGGCCAAGATCTGGGTGTTCTTGTTAGTTCTCATGGATACTGGGCCCTTGCATGTCTGAATAGACAGCTGGGCAGTCCACCAAGGGCTAACCTGTGGCTGCCCCAATAAGAAGCACAAGACTGGTTGATTTTGCACTGTCCATTGTGGGACAAAGATATGGTGGACCTGTGCAAATGGGGCCTCCAGGGCATAGGCCTTGGCAGGCCCCTGGTAATGATGCTGCCAATGCCTTAGCAAAAGTTTGGGCTCTCTGACTACCCCCAGAGCCCTTGTCAGTAGCACTGTGGTTACATAAGAAGTTAGGACATGGAGGTGCCTGCACCATGGGGCTCATAGCTCAGTGGTGGGGATTGCCTCTTACCTGCCCTCAAGTGCAAGACACTATGGCAGTGTCCCTAGTGTGCATAACACCACCCACAGTGATGTAGAGATCCTATAACCCTGGGGCACATTCCTTGAGGTACTCAAACTTTCTAGGAATGGCAGGTTGGCTATATTGGCCTACTGCCAATGGATCAGGGTCTCTGGTGTATTCTGACAGCTGTGGATACTGCCATAATCCCTAGGTTCAATCCCCAGTACTGCAAAAAAAAAAAAAAAATTACATTTCAACTGGGTGATGGTACATACCTTAGTACATACCCAGTACATACCCAGTCCTTGGTAGGCTGAGACAGGAGGATCATTGTTTTGAGGCCAACCTCAGCAATTTAGTGAGGCCCTCAGCAACATGGCAAGACCCTGCATCAAAATAAAATAAAATAATAAAATGGGTCAGGGGTATAGCTTGGAGGTAGAATACCCCTGGGTTCAATCCCCAGTACCACAAAATAAATCACAATTCATGAGAGGTGGTCAAAATATCAACCTTAACAGGCATTTGGCAGCTGGGCGTGGTCATATGTTTGTGTTTTGCTTACCCTGTAGCACAGGCTGACCAGTGACATTCTGTAGCCATCCTTAAGCAATTGTCAGTAGCCTATGGTTGACCCCTGGTAGTGACAAATGACAGAGGTACTCATTTTACAGGCCAACAGGTGCAGACCTGGGCTAAGGACAGTGACACACATTGGAAGTTACATGTTCCCTCCCTACTGGCCCCAAGCAGCCAGCATGACTGAGCACTGCAATGGATTCCTAAAAGAGAAGCTGAAGACTTGGCCACTCATTGGAAGAGATGGCAGGTACAAGTGCCCATGGCAGTGTTGTTTTAAAATAAGCAACCTCTTGACACTGGCCAGGCCCCTTAGCTAAGGTAATAGCAGGAATGACCCACACTTTGAAGGTAACAGGAAGCTCTACAGAACCCCACTTGCAACCAGAGGTGAGAGAAGGATCCCTCTTATTCCCTGAACCTAAACCCTTGGCCTTGGGGTAGCAAGATGAATGGGAGTGGCCCTGGTGTGTACAGGTTTCTGAGGGGCCATTGGTTGCACTCCTGTACCCCTGGGGCCTGGGACAGAAGGCCAAGTTACAACTGGACCCTTGGAGAGCTGCCTGGCCCTACCCAATACAGGTCACTCTTCCCCCATAGGCAGAAGGCGTGATTTTGTGAAGGTACTCAGGTCATAAGACTATGGTTTATTCCATTGTATACCATGGACAATGTTCCTAACCCTTTTCCTCCTACCCAGGGCACTTTGGTGTGGTACCATCACCCTGGATCAGCCACTATTCTGGCCACTGTTCTCTTGCAAGATGAGCATGTGCCTACATCCTTCTAGAAGGGAAGGACTTACCTATGATGGCCTCTCTCTCCTCTGGCCTACCATCCAGGCTAATGGCAGGGAATAGTCTTCTCTCCTGGGCACACAGCTTTGCAAGACTGCACAACACCTCCCATTGCTGGGTCTATACCTAGCTACCAATGGAAGTAGCTGAAGGTCTCCTATTGTGAATTGCCCCCACTATTGCAGACAACTGGACTATCTTATGAACCTGGAAACAACACCAGCCAAGAATGGGATGAATGATCCCATGTAATATAGGACTTGTTGCACTGAGACCATAATAATGCCCCTCTTCATTGGAAATGCTACAGAAAACGAGTGAGGTTGGTTAACAGGGGGAACATGTAGAGCTTGCAAGCATATTACCTTTTTGTATAGAACAGGTGAACCGATCTATAACCAATTGAATCACTGCATGGTTGAACCATGAACTATGTCCTTATTTGTTCCAGGGAATGGTACTATAGATATAAAGCTACAGGTAGAGACTTTAGTGCAACATGTTGCAGAATCTTTAAATACATCCTGTCAGGCTCTTTCCCTTTTAATGGACAAAACCACCCAGATGTGGAAGGTGGTTTTTTCAGAATGGAATGGTGTTAGATACGCTCACTGCTGCCCAGGGAGGAATGTGTGTTCTTCTTCATGTAGAATGCTGTGTATACATTCCAGACCACCAGCAGCAGGCACAGTAAGCCTTAGAGATGAATGCAGAGGTGCAGGCTATTCAGGCCTTACAGAAGGACTTGCTTACAAGCTGGTGGAACTCATTGGGCTCCTCCTGAAGATGGGTATTGACTATTCTCACCTATTTGGCTGGCGGACTAAGTTTCTTTTTGCACACTTGTGATAGTTAATCTAATTTGTCAACTTGACCAGATCATGACACACCCAAGATCATGTGACTTTGGGTGTGTCAATGAGACAATTGGTTCATGTAACAGCAGATAAAACATATAGTCCTGCCCTAAATGTAGGCAGCAGGATTCTGATAGGTGCAGGACTTAGATAAAAGAAGGAGAAAGCCACGTAGAGGGATGTGCGCAACTCTTTCCGAAGGAAATGCATCTGTTCTCGTCTGAGATCATCGGCCTCCAACTTCGCCATTTCTCTGAAGAGCTGCTTGAACTTCTGCTCTCGTCTGAGATCGTCGGCCTCCAGCCCTTCAAACTGAAACTTCAACATCATTTCTCCAAAGAGCTTCCTGATCTTCACATCTTGGACTGGGACTGAATTAATGGTTGCTCTGATCCTAAGACTCCAGCTCTTAGACCGCTCAACCAGCTACTGGTTCCTCTGACTCTCCTAGTGCAGTCGGAACTCGGGACTACATTGCTTTAAACTGTAAGCTGATCTGATAAATCCCTTTTTCCATATACTCATTCTGTGAATTCTGTTAGTCTAGTGAACCCTGGCAATACAGATTTTGGTACCAGGAGTGGTTCTAGAGTAACAGAATTGCAAGAATATATTCTCTTAGTTGGTTTTCTGGCTTCTGGAGCTGGCTCTAAAATTTGATTAGGCCTAAAGTGAGTGAAGGCCGTCCTTCAATTAGTGGGGGAACTACTGATACTCCATGGTGTGAACTGTTTAAAGCTATACAAAGGGTGGACCCTTTCGATTACACTAACTCTCCTCTTGTGAGGGGCAAAGAGTTTGGTGACTCTATATATCATACTTTTGAACATTTCCGAAATACTAAGGAATATACTGATGTTGGCTGGTTGCTCCTGGCATCATTTGAGAAATTAGCATGAGAGAATGATAAGCTCCAGGACCGCATATCAGACCTAACCATTAGTCAGTGTGCTTTGAAGGAGAATCTTGTCTCTTGTAGTCATAGAATGGAAATTGCTGAAAATCAAACACAGGCCCTCATCCTGAGATTGGCTGAATTACAATGTAAGGTTCATTGTCAGCCTAGAAAGGTGTCTGAAGTTAAGGTGAGGGCTCTGATAGGAAAACCATGGGATCCTGAAAAATGGAACGGGGGTGTATGGGAGGACCCTGAAGAGGCTGGGGACATTGAATCTGAACATTCTGAGGGGTTTATCCTGCCAGAAGATGAGGACTCCCCACCCTCTACAGAATTGGCTTCTCCATCTTCCCCTGGGGGAAATACTCCAGCATTGCCTAGGGAAACAGAGCAAGGTAATGCTGATACCCTTCAGGACCCACCCACCCCACCCACTTTTGCCTCTAGGCCTATAACTAGGAGCAACCCTAAGTGGGCCCCTAGAGGTGAGGTACAGGTTGTGACCCATGAGGAAGAATGCTATAACCAAAAGGAACTTATTGAGTTTTCTAATTCATACAAACAGAGGTCTGGGGAATATGTATGGGAATGGATTTTAAGGGTGTGGGATAATGGTGGAAATAATATACAATTAGATCAGGCTGAATTTATTGATATGGGCCCATTATGCAAAGATTCTAAATTTAATGCAGCAGCTTGTAATGTTCAAAAGTGTACTAATAGTTTATTTGGTTAGTTAGCTGAGGTATGGACCAAAAGACGGCTTACTGTAAATGATTTAGAAATGCCTGACCTCCCTTGGTTTTCTGTGGATGAGGGGATTCAAAGGCTGAGAGAGCTTGGAATGCTGGAGTGGATTTGCCGTTTGAGACCTTCTCTTCCACAGTGGACACATCCAGAGTACATTCCCTTCTCCCGTACTTTAAGAAACAAATTTGTGAGGGGCACACCATCATCCTTAAAGGACTCTGCTGTTGCTATCCTCTGTATGCCAGAACTTACAGTGGGAGATGCAATTGATCAATTGTTATACTTAAACATGATGGGTATTATTGGATCCCATAGTAGCAGGGGTCAAGTGGCAGCTCTCAACTGTCAGAGGCAAGGTAGTTGTACCTATCATAATGGACAGCAGAGGAGGAGCGATGAACAGAAGGGCTTGACTCGTGCAGATCTGTGGCACTGGCTGATTAGTCATGGTGTCCCCAGAAGTCAAATAGACAGGAAACCCAACCAAATTCCTGTTGGATTTATATAAGCAGAAAAATTCCAGGACAAACATACCAAAGTCTGACATAAATCATAAAAGTAGAGAATCACGGCCTCTCAACCAGTTCCCAGACTTGAGCCAGTTTACAGACCCAGAACCCCTTGACTGATGGGGAGGCCAGGTCTCCTTGAGAAAGGACTCTGGTGCAGAACCAAAAAGTTCTACTGTTAATCTTTCCCCCGTCCTTCCCCAAAGGGACCTATGGCCTTTCACTAGGGTAACTGTACATTGGGGAAGAGGAAATGATCAGACTTTTAGGGGACTGCTGAACACTGGGTCTGAATTGACATTGATCCCAGGAGATCCAAAGTGTCATTGTGGTCCTCCGGTCAAAGTAGGTGCTTATGGAGGTCAGGTGATTCAAGGTGTTTTAGCCAAGGTCTGACTCACTGTGGGTCCAGTGGGTCCCCGTACTCATCCTGTGGTTATCTCCCCAGTCCCTGAATGTATAATTGGTATAGACATACTCAGTACTTGACAGAACCCCCACATTGGTTGTCTAGTCTGTGGAGTCAGGGTTATTATGGTGTGAAGGGCTAAATGGAAGCCATTAGAACTACCTCTCCCTGGGAAAATAGTGAATCAAAAACAATATCACATACCTGGAGGGATTGCAGAGATTAGTTCCACCATCAAGGACTTGAAAGATGCAGGGGTGGTGGTTCCCACAACATCCCCATTTAACTCTCCTATTTGGCCTGTGCAGAAGACAGATGGAACTTGGAGAATGACAGTTGATTATTGTAAACTTAACCAAGTAGTGACTCCAATTGCGGCCACTGTAACAGATATGGTTTCCTTGTTAGAGCAGACTAACACATCTCCTGGTAGCTGACATGCAGCCATCGATTTGGCCAATGTCTTTTTTTCCATACCTATTCATAAGGACCACCGGAAGCAATTTGCCTTTAGCTGGCAAGGCCAGCAGTATACCTTCACTGTCCTACCCCAGGGGTATATCAACTTTCCAGCCCTGTATCATAATTTAGTTCTCAGAGATATTGGTAGACTTTCTCTTATGCAAGGTATTACACTGGTCCATTCCATTGATGAATGTATGTTGATTGGGCCAAGTGAGCAAGAGGTAGCAACCACTCTGGACTTGTTAGTGAAGCATTTGCGTGCCAGGGGATGGG
>PVJS01029040.1:0-25067 GCA_004027185.1 Glis glis
CAGCCCTATTTTTTATACTTTATTTTGAAACCGGGTCTCATGAAGTTGTGGAGGGCCTCACTAAGTAGCCGAGGCTGGCTGCGAACCTGGATCCTCCGGTCTCCGCCTCCCAAGTACTGGGATTACAAGCATGTGCCACCACGCCCGGCTGCAATCTGTGTTTTAAGAAGCACTCCAGGCGAGTTTGATCAACAATAAAGTTTGAGAACCACTGATATAAAGATAAATTTCCTTACATATACCTGTAAATTCCCAATAACATTCCATAGATGAGGTCCAAATTTTTCAGTCATGGAAAATGCAGAACTGTAATATTGTGGGGTGAGTGAACTGGTTGGGGCGAGTGGGCTGAGGAAGAGGAAAGCTCATCACAGTTGTTCTATGTCTGAATCAATTAGAGGGCAAATTATATTGGAGTGTTATGATAAATATAGTGATCTGTAGGGCATATACACTCTATATTGAAATCCATGGTAAATGAATAGATAGAAGCCTAGACTAATTTAAATCTAATCCGATGGTCATCAAGACCACTTAACACTCTGATGTTTCACAGGATTGGAAGAAGATTGATTTTCTTTATTCCTGCCTCTACTTCCCTAATGGCTTCACTTCCTCAAATTGGATTTTATTCAGTAATTCTCCCCTTTCCCCCACTTATGCAAAGATGGTAGATTCAATATTTTGTAAGGAAGACCACCACCTATTGAATTTGGGAGGTCCCTCCTCAGTTTCCCTCAAGGAGCTTTTGTTTATCCCAATGCATTACATTTAGTTGTTTGTAGATCTGTTGTCTCCCCCATTAAATGGAGGACCAAGGCCCTTGCAAGCCAGTCAGTTACCTATACCTCCTTATATGCCTGGTTCTTAGCACAGGGCCTGGCAGACAGCAAGAGGTCGAAACATATTGATTGAATGAATGATGGATGCTATAGTTCATGAAACACATCCATTTATTCAGCATCAAAATGTTTTACAAAGCAAATTTTAATACACGAAATGCATGCCAGGAACTTTACCTACATTAATTTTAATGTGTAAAGAGTACATGGTACTTAAAATACAATGTGCTGTGTTTTTACCATTCTGTTCATCTTAACCTCATCAATTTTTCAGGAACTTCCAGCAGATGGCACCAATAAATACTGTCATGGGACAGAATTGGAAATTGGTTGGTAATTTTCAATGTGAATTTAACAGTCAAAAATAAATAAACCTTCCTTAGTTCAATTAATAATAACTGACATTTATTTGGCATTTTCCCATTTACAAAGTGCTTTTAAGTTCTTATCTCAATTCTGTCTCAAATTCTGGCAATGTATTGAGAAAGTTTTATTATGTACTTGAGACTTCTATTGACGTGTTTAGTCACAGTAGCAGGATAATTTATGGTAGGTAATGACAATGCTTCTATTTTATATTAGTAATACACCAGTTTTTCAAAGACCAAAATTCTCTATGTACAACTTGGGCATGATCCTACATGTGAGAGCTGAACAGAAACTCAGACCACTAATAATTTTGCGAACTCTCTCTCTGGCTCATCAAACAATAATGATCTTTCTCATTTGTATGGTGCACTATGGATACAAAGCCCTCACATAGACACAACATACTTTGATCCTTGTAACAATCTGTGATGTAAGAAAACAAGTATTTTGTTGTGGATGAACACATATTCCTCATCTAGTCATTGTCTTCTTCACTCAGTTGACTCAGTTTTACTATCTCATTTTTTTATTTTTTGGTACTGGGGATTGAACCCAGGGGTGCTCTACCACTAAGCTCTATCTCCACCCCACTGCCACCTTTATTTTGAGACAAGATATTGCTAAGTTGCCCAGACTGGCCTTGAATTTTAGATCTTCCTCTTAGCCCGGTTTATCTCAAATCTTAACAACACTCTAGTGATGCCTGAATGGAGATTATTAGTTTCATGTAGCAAATTACAAGGAAATATTTTGGTTACAACTCATTACTAATAAGACTGGGGTATAGCTCAGAGGTAGAACAACCCTGGGCTCAATCTTCAGTACCACACAAAAAACAACAACAACAAAAAATACAAACCTCATTTCTAAGGGCAGAGTTATCTGCTAATAGGGTCCCAGATAGGAATAACTCCTTTCCCTTCCCTCCCAGCTAAACAAAGAAAAACCAGGAAAAGTTGGTGTCTCCATCATTGCCCATTCTCTGGAGACTAAAAATGCACTCACATGGAGGAGTTAGAGACTTCATGTAGCAACTACCCTTGAAGTAGTTGACATATGTTTTAAAAGATGACCCAGGGACATGGCAATATCCAATATAAAGAAATACTTTGGTAATGGAGCAGGCATCTTGAAGGATATATGGTACGTTTCTAGATAATTCACAAGTGAAAATAGCTGAAGATGGGTTGCTAACTCCCAACCTAATATGATTTATTGAGATTTAATTCACATACCATAAAAAAAACCTTTGAAGTGTATAATTGAGTTGATTTTCATATATTTGAAATATTGTGCAAACATCACCACTATTAAATTCTAGGACATTTTTATCGCCTCCAAAAAGAAACCTCATGTCCATTAGCAGTCACTGTCCATTTTCCTCTCTCTACAGCTCTTAGAAACCACTAATCTACTTTCTCTTTGTGGGTTTGCCTATTCTGGAAAATTTACATAAATGGATCATACAATATGTGACTTTTTGTGACTAATTTATTTCACTTAGCACAGTTTTCAAGGTTAATTCATGTTAGGTCTAGTTGGTTTATAGTGTTAAATAATATTTTGTGGGAGGTGATGGGTTTGGACTGGGCACTTACACTGGGCCCAACAGGACAACTCAATGTAGAGTTTGATTATAGTAACTGAGCTTTAATTGGTTGTAGAAAGACCTGTAGCCAATTGATTAGTGAAGATATGAACAATTAACTAGTTAAGTTGTATCCAACTTCCAGCTTGACCCGGCTATAGCCAATTAAGTTGTTATCTATTACACACCTTGTTTTTTTTTATAAATACTGGCCAGAGGTCCCAGAATCTTCTTTTGTTTTAGTAGTTGCCTGACTTACAAATCATTTTTTGTTCTGCTCAAATAAACTTTACTAAATTTAGTTGGTCTAAGGAATTTTCCTCTTAACTTTTGACTGAGGTGCAGGGTTCATGAAGCAGAGCTCCAGTGACCCTTTACCCTCAGAGCATCAAGGTACTTGGTAGTAGGTACTACCAAGCTGATTGGTTTTGGTGTTTTCTTGTTGTAACTGGGGATTGTAAATTCTCTTGAATTCTGAAGCCCTGTGGATTTGTATTTTGAGCTGAATTTGTTTGAACAAACATCTTGGTGTGAACTAGATTTGGAAGTTGTGATAGAGATAAGGCTGCATCCCACAGGGAAGTTTTGGGTGCCTGACTAGGTCAAACAGACACCAAACTGGTTTTAGTAGGAACAGGACGGGGTCCTATAGAGAGGCCTTTGGTGTCTGACTGGGTCAAAAACAATAAAAACTGAACTGGGCTCATTAAGTGGGTAAGGTTGCTAAAAGATGAAGAGTTGCTAAAAGAGTTCATCTGGGACCAGGGAGTCTAGAGCCATGCTTTCTGGAACTCTCTCCAGGGTTATTCCGCGAGGAAGGGCACAACCTTGAGGTGATACCAAGTGCCAGTCTGTGTTATGAGAAGGTACAAGTCCCTTCTTGGAAGGTGTGTTGCCCTAAACTAAGGATTTTGGTGTAAAAGAACACAGTCTGGGTTGCCTGTTTTGTTGTTTTGAGACCTATGTTTGGTGGAGGAAACTTCTATCAGAGGAGGAATTCTCCATCTGTAAAGATGGCTCCCTCTCTGCACCTGGAGAGGGTGGATTAAATCCCCGAAGTATGTACAATGAAGAAGGCAAAGACTTAAGTATGCGTAACGAGTCTCACCTTTGACCATTTTGTCTTAAGTAGGCTTCCAGTTTACGCTTTGCTTGGCAGGTAATGGTGTTTAAAGCAATAATTTGGCAGGTCAATCAAGAAAAGGCCCAGGGTCCCTTGACTTAACTGCCTTACTAAAAGAAGTAAAATGATCAGGAGGCCAAGAACATATCCTCTGAGTAAATGGTTTTGGGAGAAGATGAGTGGGCACGGAGAATAGATGATTAGAAATGGGGTCTACTGGGTGTGGTGAAATCTGTGATAAGAGTTAATCCTCAGAAAACTGATGACAGTTGAGTCCCTTTGGAGGATCTGTCTTTATGCTAATGAAGGGGCTCAGAAAGCAGTGCATTTTGCTGTATTGAATAGTGCCTTCAACAATGCATTAAAGCAACATGTTTTGGGGTGGTATTTTCTGAATTCCTTCAATGACTAGCTTTGTTTAGTGAATTTGTGCTTTTAAAAGAGTAAATCAGGGGGTTGGGATATGGCTCAGTAGTACAGCGCTTACCTTGCATATGCAAGACCCTAGGTTTGATCCCCAGCACCACAAAGAGTAAGCAAATATAAGTGGGAGAGGAATTTATAAAAGAAGTTCTTGTAATTTCAAGAATCTTTCTCAGTAACATAAAGTTTTGAGTGGTGTTATGTTGGATTAAGTGGTGGATACTTAATGACTCAAACGTTTTGTAAATATTTTAAAATACTAAAGCTTATGAGAGGATAAATGATTCTGTGTAGAGGGAGATTTCCCAGTTACCATTCATGACTGGCTACTAGAAATGGTTCTGAAGAGAAAACAGCTGATCACTGCTTTTATTGTGAATGTGGAATGTGTCTTGACTAATTGGAAAAGACTGAGTAATGAAATGCATTCATTTCACATACTTGACCATCTGTGTGTAACACTACTAGGGCCAGGGATATGACAGACAAGGTAGATGTAGTTGCCTCTCTACGGAGTATCATAGGAGAAACAGACACGTACACACACTGTAGGTAAAAAAAAAAAGGCAAAAACAAATAAAATTTCCCCGCAGAAAATCAGTAATTGCGTTAAATGTGATGAGGAAAAAGAATTGTCCACTTGCTGTTAACTCTGTTAAAACCTGCAAATAGACAAATGGTTGAACTGAACTCCTTTGTCAAGTGTTTTTTATGCCACTTATTTAATAGCAAACATAGTACTGGTCTCACAGTTCGTTGGATAATGAATAAATTCTGCTAGTGAAACATGTATTTGGGTCTGTTAATAGACACGAAAAAGGTTGTTTTAAGAGGAAACCTGTTTCTAAAGATTTATGAAATGCTGTTCATCAACAGAATGCTCATATAAATAAATTCAAAATTGCCTGCTTCCTAGGTTGTCACTAGAATTTAAGGTTACTAGGCATTAAGAATCCTAATATATGGTAACTGCAACTGGAAATAGTAACTCCTTGTACAAGGACAATAATACATTTTTAGTGGATGAAGCTGTAGGGTATAAAAGTTTTTTTTTTTTTTAGGGGGAAAAAGAGTATTTTTCTGGCCTAAAAGTAGAATGACTGGCTGCTGTAAAATGAGAGAGGAAAAGTATAGGACAAGTCACTGAGTGGGTAAGAAGGTTGTCAAAGGTGGTTGAATCTTGTGAAAGGAATCTTACATGATCAAGCTGGCTAAAATTAAAAGGGAATTATAAATTTTTCCAAGAATTGAGCAGTACTATCAAAAGTATAAGTATGAAATATTAGAATTTGTTTCCTTATGTTAAAAAAGCAAGGTGTTCTAAGAGAATTGATCTGCTTTAAGAGGAAATAGAGTTTTATTGGGCCTTCTGGTTACTAAAGGAAACTGAATCCTCTTTTGAAGAGCTGGGATTTTTTTCAATGATTACTTTTTCAATGTGGACTTTTGTTTTACTTATTTATTTGTTTATTTATTTATTTATTTATTTATTTATTTATTTATTTATTTTGTGGTACTGGGCATTGAACCCAGGGAAATTCTACCTCTAAGCTACACCCCCAGCCCTTTTTAATTTTTGATTTGAAACAGGGTCTGGCTAGGTTGCTGAGAGTTTGATCCTCCTGTCTTAGCCTCCCAAGTACTGGGATTACAGATGTGCGCCACCACACCCATCTTGTATTTATTTTTTAAGTCTTTTCATTGTCACTTTGGTTAAATAAAGGACATTTGCAGTGACATTATTTTGACCACGTTTTTAATCATTATAAATTTTTCAAAATCAAGTTCTGGGATGGTCTTTTGTCTTAAAACTAACTTTGGGGTGTTCCAGAAGGGCCCCTGGAGCATCTAAAAGGTTATTAAATTGATTAGATCTGTTTGATATGTTGAATTGTATGGTAAACATTGTCAAATAAGCAATGCTGCATGCTCTTTGAGTTTGAATGTTTTGTTTGTATGAATGTGTTTTTAATGTGTACTTGAAAAATCACATGAGATTCATAGCAACCTGATAGTCCTGAGGCAATGCTGTTGGTCATAATTCTATCCATTCTATCTGAAGAGATAACAAATTTCCTTATCAATTGCATCCTTATTCTAATGAGTTCTCATCAGATCTTTAGCCTGATCTGATGAGAATTTAGTGGTTGTTTTGAGTCTTGTCATTTCACAAATGGTTAATTATTCACTTGGGCCTTAAGTGTTCCATTTTCAAGGGGACCTATGGAAAGGACTCTGACAAGTTTAGGTATTTGATAACTTTGAGATTGTATCATTCAATTGGGTAAGAATCCTAGAACTCTAGCAGAGAGTCTGCTTGGACATCAGACTGCTAAATTAACATCAGGCAGAAAAAGAATTGACTGAATACCAGGGAGATGCTTTGACAAACTCTCATGCTGGGACAGCTAGTGCTGAGATTGTTGAGCTGTGCATTCTGAATGAATTCCGTGATTCAAATCAAATGCTTATTGTGGGCTGTTAACTACATACCCAAGTTAGAGGAACAAAACTGTCAGGTAACTAAAAGGAAGTAAATCCAGTGCTAAGCTTACACTCATGGAGGGCCTGGACAGCTGGTCTCTCCTGAGTCTTTAAAGCTTCCATCACTAAGAGTTCTGTATTCTATGATACTACAGGAATATGCAAAATGATACAAGGTATGGTAAAGTCTTGGTGTGACTGGTTAGAGAAACAGCCCGTGAGTCCTTTGGAAAGGAGTTCTTCTCACCACCCACTGCAATAAGCTCTAGAGCCTTCAACCTGGGGTCCACACATCTGTTGGAGAAAAGGTAAAGCTGAATAGGGAAAGGCTTCCCCAGAGTAGACATCTTAGATGTGGACAGCTTCTCCCAAGTTGTTGGAACAAGACTCCCATCCCCATCATAATGAGACTCATACTCCTCTAAACTTTTCCTTGTGTAAACCCTCTTCAGTTGACAGGACTACCCTAGTAACTAGACTTCTAGACACTTTTTAAAATCTTGTCAAGGTCCAGCTGCTGTGTTGAAGGATTGGAGAGGTACAAGAGTAGAAACAAGTCGTCATCATATTCTCAACCGTCCTTTTGCTCTTACCCCCATAACTTAAAGACTTGTATATAAAATGCCTTCCAATAAATGGATGGAATTGCTACACTAAGTTTATGACTAGTACAACAGGAGATAAAAGCAGAAGCAAAAATGTAAGAACTGCAACATGTAGCTTTTCACCACAGGGCTATCTATAATATATAAAAATTTCTAGTGAGATAAGAATTCAAGTGTTGAGAAGAAAGATAGAAGCTTGTGCTAACTCCTTAGCCTTATAATATTGGGATCATACATGATAGTAATCAAGTTTACACAAAGAGGGTCAGCTGCAATTATTTTGCAAGTCAGCAGAGAATTGTTTAGTTTAATTAAATTTTTAATTGACAAATAGCTGTACATACTTATGGAGTTTTGAAAATTGATCAGATGGTATGAGTTTTCTACAGTGGCATAAGAGAATCGGGCTAAATGCGACGAGGTATTCCGAGTGTGCCAATGACACTGCTTCAGAAGGGGCTGTTGGAGTGTGCTGGTCAACTGGCTGTCCTAGCAGAAGCATTGCTGTGTCAGGTGACACATTAGCTTTAGTATCTAAAACAGGGTCCTTGCACATGCATAATCCAATTACAAGAACTTAATTGGCATGCTGAGTTCAAATCAAGAGCTGTCTACATTGAGATTTCATGGTTTACGTGTTCCCCTTCCATGTGTGGTTTAGCAAATTAGTGACCTTGTAGTGGAGAGTATGTCTGCCATCTTTTTCCTTTCTACATGGTGAATGAATTTCTTAAGCCTTTAAGTAAAAAATCAAAAGGAATGACTTTGCAGTTGACATCTTTGGAGATATGGGAGAATTTGGGAGTGCCTTTCTTCTAGATTTTACCTTAACCTCTTAATATGCCAGGATCTGCATCTCTGGTCCTCACTTGGCCCAGGGGGAGGTGGGTATTGTATCTGGTTGCGTTCATGTTTGTAATTTTCTGGGGTAAGATATTTGTACTGGAGAAGGCTCCTAGAACACAGAATGATCACCATTTACTTCAAGCCTGTTCATTTCTATCTGTTAGAGAAACACATTTTGCTTTTGTTTAGTGGTAGAGCTAGGCAGGCTTATTGTTCTGAGCGGAAGGGGGATGAGGTCCTCTCTCCCTGACTGGAGTAATTGTTCAGGAGTGTATTGGTGTGGTTCTCTACAGCTGGGTTTATTTTCCCTGTGATAGGCTGAGGTAGGCAGGGGCATCTTTGCTTAGATGTGCTTTGCACTCACAGGAAACCTTTGAATTTCCTACTTCTTTCCCTTTTCCTCTGCCATTTCTCAAACCAGGTGTCAGTTAGGATTTAGTTATAGAAAACAGAACACTTCTTTGCTGATTTTTGCAGAAAGGGATTTAATATATACATAATTTTATATATGTATAAAATTAGGTGCTTATAGAACTTCTAGAAGGGTTGAAGGAAAATGTTTTAGGCTTATCCTCCCAGGGACGAACTCTAATACAGCCATGTTCAGCTGACCTGTCCTTTTATTGCTGTAAAAGAAGAAGAGAAAATTTTGATCTTGGTCAAAGCTTTTTCTGTCTGTCACTGATTAAATATATGGATCAACATAATTGCCTTTATGCTAATATTTGGAAAAGATAGATCTGTGTCTTAGGCTAGTCCATAGGCATATATAGCATTGCATCTCTTGGGAACTTGTTATAAATGTAACATATTGGTGCCTCATCCTTACTGAATTAGAAGTCTATGGGTGGAGCCGGGCGTGGTGGTGCACACTTGTAATCCCAGTACTTGGGAGGCTAAGACCAGAGGATCACAGGTTCGTGGCCAGTCTTGGCTACTTAGTGAGGCCCTCCACAACTTAGTGAGACCATGTTTCAAAATAAAGAATAAAAAATAGGGCTAGGGGTATAGCTCGGAGGTAGAATGCCCCTTGATTCAATCCCCAGTACCGCCAAAAAAAAAAAAAAGTCTATGGGTGGAGTCCAGAAACCTGTTTTTTTCCTTTAAAATAGTAAATATTCTTTTTAAAAATACTTTTGTTGGTGCATTGTAATTATACATCATAGCGAGATTCAAAGTGATACAAACACACATGCACACAGCACTTGGTGTATTTCCCTCCGTATCCTACTATCCTTTCCTTTCCTCCCTGCCCATACATGTTAGTGAGATTAGTAGTGATACCTTCATATATAGACATAACTTTATTTGAACTTTTACCTTCCTGAAGCCTCGTTTTTCCCCTCGCCACCTCCCTCCCCCAACTCCCATTATTCTACTGGTGTCTTCATTTAAAGTCCCTTTTGTTTCCTATTTTCTCTCTAGCTTCCACATATGAGAGAAAACATATAGCCCTTGATTTTCTGAGACTGGCTGATCTCACTTAACATAATATTCTCTAGTTCCATCCCTTTTCCTGCAAATGACATGATTTTGTGTCAGAAATCTGTTTTCATACACCCTCCAGGTGACTCTACTATAGTCAGGTGACTGTATTAGCTTTTCATACTTGACTAAATACTTGAGGCAGGCTAGTTTGTAAAAAAAAAATGGGTTTATTTTGACTTTGGGTTCTGGATGTACAAAGTCTAAGGGCCTCATCTGGTGATGGCCTTTTTGCTGGAGAGTCCCAAGGTGGTACAGAGCATAGCATGGCAAGAGAGGGGGAGTATATATCTGTGTCTCTTCAGGTCTTTCTTCCTCTTACAAAGCCACCAGGTCTCAGTTATGGGGGTTCCACCATAATGACCTTATGTAATCACTTTCTGAAGACCCCGTCTCTAAACATCATAGGTGGATTAAGTTTCCACCCTCTTAATACCGCACAGTGGGGATTCAATTTCAATACATGGATTCTTGGAACACTCAAACTGTATCCAAACCACAGCAGTGACCAATTGTCCTGGTTTGCCCAGGACTGTTGAAAAGGATTCCTGGGATACTGGTCTTTTATTTATTTTTATTTTAATTCTACTTTTATTGGTGCATTGTAATCTCACATCATAACAAAGTTCAGAGTGATAGGGACCTACATGCACATAGCAGTAGGTGAGCTCCCCCCCACCTACTCTCACCCCACTCCCTCCCCTTCCCTGTACATGATATTAAGATTGGCATTGTTATATATATATATATATATATATATATATATATATATATATATATAAAACAGTAATATATATATATATTACTGTGTGTGTGTGTGTGTGTGTGTGTGTGTGTGGTACTGGGGATTGAACCCAGGGGCATTCTACCTCTGAGCTACACCCCCAGCCCTATTTTATTTTTATTTTGAAACAGGGTCTCGCAAGGTCAATGAGTCTCACTACTTGCTGAGTCTGTCCTCAAAGCTGCAATCCTCCTGTCTCAGGCTCCCAAGTTCTGAGATTAAAAGCATGCACCACCATGCCTGGCTGATAATTTCGTGTATGTATATAGAGTGAGTGGAAGTGCTTCCTTCATCAAGTCTCCCCCCTCCTCCTTTAGACCCTTTCCATTGTCCCACTGGAGTTTCATCTCCTTTATCTGGAGTCCCTCTTGAATCTCTGGGATACTGGCCTTTTATTGCTAAAAACAGCAAAGCCAGGACAAACTGGTCACCTTAGATGCAGCTTGTTTGGGAAATAGTCTCATACCATCTGTGTAGGTGCTTGTTGGTGGGGGCTGGAGAGAATGTGAGTCATAGATATGAGGTACAGTATATGGAAGCAATGTGACAGTGAAGTTCTGTTCACTCAAAATAACTTCAGTTGAAACAGCAAAATGCTCATTTGTCACTGCTCTTCGTACACCATTGAAGATAGGAGGTGCCAAAATTCTGAGCTGAATGACTTTCCACAGTGAGATGTGACAAATCGAGAAAGCGAGAGTTGCAAGAGAGTTTTCACAAGTCATATACAAGGCACGTTTTATCCCCCCTCATAACTGAAGTTTAATCTTAAACCCCCATTCTTCCTGGTAGCATAACCCAGTCCTGGGCATTTTAAAGTAAGCTCAGTGAAATTAGAATTTTCTCACTCAAATCAGGATCTTATTTTTCTAGTCAACTCAGGGGTTTTACTCCCCAGCCCCCATTTCTCAGATTGGGTCTAAATTCTGGGGACCTTTCACAGAGCCACTGTTGAGGGAGGGGGAGGTATCTGTCCCTGCTGGCATCTATGAAGATGTTCATCATCTCAGCAGGAAACTTCTAGGACATCTGGGTTCTCCATCTGGTCTCCAGTCGTTGGTCCAGGAAGGTCACCCTGCATCTCAGTCTCAACCTTCAGACCTGTTGACCTCTCTTAGCTACTATTGAGCCCCTCATAATGGAGAGGGAAGGGCTCGGGACACTTGGGCCACTGTTCTATACTACAGAGGGGTCACAGGAATTCTCAGACTCATCTCGGGCTCTGCCTGGCTAGTTGTGCTAGCTCCCATCTCCATCTTGGCCATCTCACCAGGCAGGTCTGGGGAAATGCTGTGAGGCATGTCACCTCCTGGGTCTTCACCAGGGAGCACAGCACAGGACGACTTTGCTTTTCATTTCCCCCAGTCTATCTGAAGTTGCTGGTACCTCTGAAGGATTTGGTGATAAATCTCAGGAGCCAGCTCGGGGACCCACAGCATCCATTCCTCCCCATTTCCTTTCTGTTCCTCCCCTTATCCCTCAGTCCAAAAGATGTTTATCTCATCTGGTACAACAACTTGCACAATCAAGGATTAATCTCAAATTTATATTTATGGTATCAATTTTACTTGGGTTCTTTAGGGAAGCAACAGAAAGTGTTGTTTTCAACCCTATGTGCATTCTCCTTCCGTTTTAGTAACAGAATGCTGATTTTACTTAGATCCATGGTGTGTTCTACTGAAAGATTATATTTTTCAAGCTCCCTTGATGCTAGGCATGGCCATGTGGCTACATTCTGGCAAATGAAATATAAGCCTAAGTGTTGAGTGGGAGTTCTGAGATGGCTGACTCAGCAGGAAGGGCTACATCTTCCTTTTCTTAGTTCTGGTGCTCGGATGTTGGAGCTCTAGAAACCATATTGTACCAGGAGGTAATTTTGAGGCTGCAAGTCAGTCTAGGTTGGAACTGAAATTCAGATGGAGTCTGAGTTTCTGACCACACGAGTTCTAGCCTGTCTACCAGACTTTTTACAGGACAGAGAAATATTGTATTCAAGTCATTTCACTTTGTTTTATGTAGCCTAACTCTAACAAAGGATTTGGCTTTAGTTTTCTCTCAATCTGTCTGTTGTCACAAGTTTCAAAGGTTTGCGAGGGAACTCAAAAGCTCACATCAGGCTCCTTTTGTTTCTTTGCATTGATATGGTGGCGAATGTTTTCTGAGAGCCACAGTGTAGACAGCCTCTCATTGCCTCAAAGAGTAGAAAGAAGCAAATGCTAACATTTCAAAATATCCTATCCTCGCACATGAAATTTATCCAAGCAGTCACCATGCCTGGGCTTAAAGTCTAAAATGTAGGGCTTTAAAGATCAAAGAGAGGCCATACAGAGAAATGAAAAGCTGCCAGTAAATTTGATATCTGAAAGCTGTACAGGAGTCTAAAACAGTGGCTGCAAATAAAATTCTGAACTGGTTCTTCCAGCTCTTACTCAACACCTGAGTATTCTCCCTAAACATTTACAGGATCATATTTCTTTGTATCTCCTACTGGATTCTACAGTATCCTTCCCCCCTCTCCTGGGTCCTGGATATTGAGCCAAGGGTCTTGCACATGTTATGTCAGGCTAGCATTTTACCACTGAGCTATATCCCCGGCCCTTCACATTATGTTCTTAGTTAACATTGCTTATTGATCTAGGGCCTGTCGGGTTGACTCTTAAATGAATGGCACAAGTCACCAACTTCCTGAATAACTTTTATTGCTTCTCTGTGTTGACAATGATACCAAACTCAATTTCTTCTTAAGGAAGTGGTGGCTATTCAACCATGGTTACCTACATTAAGTTTTCTGAAGTAGGTATATGTCACAGAGCATGTCTTTCTTAACTTTGTTTTGTAATGCTGTGATTAATTTGGTTATTGAATTTGATAGTGAATAGATGTTGATTTAGCTTTGCAACCTAAAGAATTAGAATGCATTCCAATAAAAATTGAGCAAAGGCCTTGATGTTCTCTACAAGAATATATCTCCCTGTTTGGATCTACTCCTCTCCTTTTTTTTATTAGATATGCATAAACTAGCTGGGTGTGGTGGTGCACACTTGTAATCCCAGTACTTTGGGAGGCGGAGACCGGAGGATCCGGGTTCGCAGCCAGCCTCAGCTCTCGCTCTGTCTCTCTCTCTCTCTCTCTCTCTCCTTAGTGAGGCCCTCTGCAACCTCGTGAGACCCGGTTTTAAAATAAAGCATAAAAAATAGGGCCGGGGGCGTAGCGCGAAGGTAGAATGCCCCTGCGTTCAATCCCCGGTACCGAAAAAAAAAAGATATGCATAAACTATAATTTTAAGTTTTATAGTATTGATTTTTAAAAATTGATTCTTTGATCAGGTACCATAGGCATGACCGTGCTGACAAAGAGGCTGTGTGACTTGTATTTTTCAGGTCAGTTTTGATTTAATTTCTTTATATTCCACTCCACAAATAATGTAGCATCACTTGCAAGAACATAAAGAATAACTACAAATAAAACTCAAACACAGAATTGGGACAAGGAAAATCAAGACCAGATTTAAAAAAACATAAATACATAAAACTCAGGAACCTGGACTGCCAGTTGTTTCCCATTTGTCTCTGAGCTTTCAGAAAGCCAAAACAAAAGGGGAAGCATGGTGAGTCACAGACTGCTCACTAATTCGACAAAGGAAGCAGACAGCTTCCTCAGGAGGTGCATATTTTGTCCTGGCATGAAATTTTCAAAGTCATTTATAACTTGGGACTTTGTAGGGATCCCTGAATTGCAGAGTAGACAAAATTATTTGTGATTTGCCTGAATTTTAAACCAAAGCCGAGGAAATAATACTTAAAATTCAGTGAGTAATCTCCCGAATTGATGTTCTAGACAACAGCGTTCTGAAAAATATTAATAGGAATATCATTTCAAAAAAATATTCCATGCTCAAAGAAGTCTGGGAAACACCGAATCAATCAAGCAAGTTTCTTTAGAGGGTTTTTCAGAAACTTTATGTGCACGGTGGTACCCTACAAAAAGGGAATACACAACTTGATGTTTCTAGAATTTTCCCATGTAAGCCTTTCTTTTGAGTTTTAACTATTGATAATCACTGTGTTCTGTGACATGGTTTGAAAAGGATGAGGCCCTGGTAAACTGATGCAAACATAATAAGAGCGATGCAGCTACCTCTGCAGTTAAGAGTGGTGCTGATGTTGGGCAGATCTGGGTTTAGATCCTATCTCTAGCACCTACTGGTCACACAATGTTGGAAAAGTTACCCAAACCCTCTGTGCTTTAGTTTCCTCGTTAATAAAATGAAATGCATTGACTAGAAATGTGTTTGGTTCAAGGCACAAAAACAACATATCAGAATTTCTTAGGGGTTTCTTTTTCTGATACAGTAAGTCCAGGGTTGGCCATCCATGGCCCATGCAGTTGTTCTGGGACATGGTCTGGGTCCAGGCTCTTTCTTGCGGCTTAGTTCGGAGGCCTCTGTCTTCATACTTCTTGTCTCATGGCTGCAAAATGGCTGCTGCACCCTTATCTTCAGATTTCAGTCATGAAGGAGGAAGAAAGGGGAGTAAATTACTTTTGAGTAGCCAATCCACAGCATCAGCCATGGGGGGACAATAGACTCTCCCTCAAATAACTATTTTGGGGGTTAAATGAGGTGATGAAAGTAGAGTGCCCACATGGCGCTGGACAGTAACTCCATAAATAGTTATTTGCATCTGCAGCCCTGGAGTCAGTGTGATACAAGGCTAACATTTTGAGAACCTAGAAAGGTTAGGGATTGTACATTCTTTAGCCCATGATCAATAAATACTTTTCTTCTCGGGGCTTTTGATAGAAATAAAATATTAGATTATTTGATGCTACCCTCTCTTATAAGGCTCTGAATTGTGGGTAGGAAGGGATTCTGTTTAAGAGCAGATGCTCCAGAAACCAGACAAGCAGGAGGAAGGCTGGCCTCCTATTATACCATAAGCAACTTGCCAGAACTCTTCCCCAAGAAGAGACCCATCCCATTGATGCCTGGAGGCATGCTACAGAGTTCCTAGGCCAGAATTTGATTAGGAAGCAATTTTTATGACAAAGAGCTTGATCAAACCCAATAAATATAGTCAAGATGACTTAGGGAAGTCTCAAGTCTATATGTTCTGTCTCACTGTCAGACTATGGATATAAGGAAATATCCTGACTTTTGGCTTACAAAATATGGTAGCTGTATAGTATAGAGATTACATGTTGAATATTTACCATGAGTCCAATATTGTCATGTGGAGCTGATTAACACTTCTTCAAGTCATTTTGTGAAATTCTGCGATAAATCACTCATTGTAGGAGAAATTCATTGGCAATTAGAGGGAGAAGAAAGAAAGGTATTACAAAAATAAGTTGTACTAAACATCATCATGGATAATAAATCTAGGCCAATTTGATGATGATGAGGAGGAAGGCAATGACATTGATAATGGCTAAGGTTTTTTTTTTTTTTTGCGGTACCGGGGATTGAACGCAGGGGCGTTCTACCTCCGCACTACACCCCCGGCCCTATTTTTTTATACATACTTTACTTTGAAACCAGGTCTCACGAAGTTGCGGAGGGCCTCACTAAGTAGAGAGAGAGAGACAGAGAGGGAGAGAGAGAGAGAGAGACAGGGAGAGAGAGAGAGAGAGAGAGAGAGAGTGTGCGCACACATACGCATGCGTGCGCGCTCGAGCTGAGGCTGGCCGCGAACCCGGATCCTCCGGTCTCCGCCTCCCAAAGTACTGGGATTACAAGCGTGCGCCACCATGCCCGGTGATAATGGCTAAGGTTTAATCAACACCTACTATGAGCCAGATGCTGTCCTAAGTCCGTTCATACCATGTCATCAATTCTAAATGTGCAACCCTCTCCCCATAGATTAAACATCAGTAGCTCACTTGGCTTGGTCTCGTTACTGGCACCAGCACTTCATCCTCACATCAAACCTATGGAGTAGGCACTATTATTCTCATTCCATAGACAAGAAACTGAGCCTCAGCAAGACTGCTACATAGCTAGGAGCTGGGGAACTGGGATTTGAATAGATATCTGTCCTATTCCCAAGAGCAAGCTCTTAGACCACAGTATATAATGTAAAACACATACTACTTTTATAAGGAAATTTTAATTAATTTTCTTTTAAAATATGAGTTGAAGATTTATGGGTCGAGCAATGCTCTGCTAAGAGACAAAGTCAAATTAAATGACCTGGGTTCCCTTCCAGTTGCATGATTTTTTTCTTTGTTGTAGTGTCTGTATCTATATCCTTAAAGAGGGAGAGGACACAGTATGAATGATGAGTCATTCCTGGTGGGAGGCTAGCTCCTCACTCTTTAGTGCTAAGAGCAAAAATGATCTGACCCCGAGTTAACAAACTGTTAGACTCTCAGCTTAGCTGATTTCCAACCACATTTCTATAAGATTATTACCAAAGCAATCGACTGTGACATGTTCCACATTGCCTGATTTATTTCAAGCATCGGATTGCTCGCTTTCTTTCATGCTCTCTAAATCTGTTCTTCTTCACTCCTCTGCCCTTCTGAATTCTTTGTTCCTACTGCCTTCAGCCTGTCCAGGGTTTTTTCTGGCATCCATTTTATTACCAGAGAAGATCACGTTGCGTCCTCTAAGATGTACCACAGAGCATGAGTCATGTTCTCTTCACGGATTTTGGTTGTTTACTGATGGCCTTCACAGCCTTCATTTCAAGACATTTAGAGTCCAGTCCCAGGGCTATTTCTAGGTTGGTGGACAAAACCTATCTAGTTTTTCCCTGAGGTCAGTATCATGGATAAATTATCTTTTGCCAAAATAAAAGAATTTGAGTTGGCTTGTTTTATGGGTATCTTCAAGTCTCGTTGTATATGACTATTGATAGCCACCACGAGGGAACAAACAAGTAAAGGGCATGGAACAGAATATCCAAGTAATTTATAATATCCAGAAACATCTCAGAAAAATGTCTAGATATTCAACATACATGGGATAGTAGAGAGCCACAAGGTTTAATTAAACGAACCAGACCATGATGTTATTTATAACTCTTATGCTTACCTATCACAGAAAATTGAGTTTTGCCCTCATCTTTACTATCTACTCTTATCAATACCAAATATGCCTTCACTTCCATTCTAAATAGAAGGTCTCCTGTCCACTGTCACCACTCCTTTTCAATATAGTACTTGAGACTCTAGCCAGAGCAATAAGGCAAGAGAAGGAAATAAAAGGAGTACAAATAGGAAAAGAGGAACTGAAACTATCTCTATTTGCAGATGACATGATATTATACTTAGAAGATCCAACAAACTCAACTAAAAGGCTCATAGAACTGGTCAACAAATACAGCAAAGTGTGTGGATACAAAATCAATCTTAAAAAATCAGAAGCTTTTCTGTATGCCAACCATAAATCCACTGAAAAAGAAATCCAGAAGACATTTCCACTCACGATATCCCCCAAAACAATAAAATACTTGGGAATAAACCTAACCAAGGAGGTAAAAGATTTCTACAAGGAAAACTATAAAACATTGAAAAAAGAAATTGAAGATCTTAGAAGATGGAAAGATTTCCCATGCTCTTGGGTAGGCAGAATAAATATCAAAATGGCCATTCTTCCAAAAGTGATCTACAGCTTCAATGCAATACCCATTAAATTACCAAAGTCATTCTTCACTGACATAGAAAAATCTGTCCTTAAATTCATTTGGAACAACAAAAAACCCAGAATAGCCAAGGTAGTTCTCAGCAACAAGAACCATGCAGGAGGCATCACAATACCTGACTTCAAACTATACTACAAAGCCATAGTAATAAAAACAGCATGGTATTGGCACAAAAGAAGACACTTAGATCAATGAAGCAGAATAGAAGACTCTGAAACAAACCCACACACCTACAGCCAATTGATTTTTGACAAAGGGGCTAAAAACATCCACTGGGAAAAAGATAGCCTCTTCAACAAATGGTGCTGGAAAAAATGGCTAACCATATGCAGAAAAATAGAAATAAACCCCACTTTCTCACCTTGTACAAGAGTCAATTCAGGATGGATCAAAGACCTAGAAATCAGACCAGAGGCTTTGCAGCTACTTGAAGAGGGCATAGGTCCAACACTTCAACACATAGGCACAGGTAAAGACTTCCTCAACAAGACCCCAAAGGCACAGGAAACTAAAATGAGGATCAATATATGGCATTGCATTAAACTGAAGAGCTTTTGTGCAGCAAAGGAAACAATCAAGAACCTCAACAGACAGCCGACAAAATGGGAGAAGATTTTTGCCAGCTCCTCCTCTGATAGAGAACTCATATCTAGAATATACAGAGAACTTAAAAAAATCACCACTAATCCAATCAAAAAATGGGCAAGTGAATGAAATAGACACTTCACAGAAGAAGAAATACAAATGGCCAATAAATGTATGTAAAAATGTTCAACATCATTAGCAATCAGAGAGAAGCAAACCAAAACTACCCTGAGTTTTCACCTAACCCCAATTAGAATGGAAATCATTAAAAACACAAACAACAACAAATGCTGGCGAGGATGTAGAGAAGTAGGAACTTCATTACACTGTTGGTGGGAATGCAAATTAGTGCAACCACTTTGGAAAACAGTGTGGAGGATCCTCAGAAGAATGGGAATGAACCTACCATATGACCCAGCAATATCACTTCTAGGCATCTACCCAAAAGAACTGAAACCAAACTACCAGACTAATGCATGTGTATCTATGTTTATAGCTGCACAATTCACAATTGTCAAACTTTGGAACCAGCCAAGGTGTCCCTCGACAGATGAATGGATCACAAAACTATGGGATATGTGCACAATGGAATTTTACACAGTCATAAAGAACAAAATTACATCATTTTCAGGGAAATGGAGGAACTGGAGAACATTATGCTAAGTGAGATTAGTCAGTCACAAAGAGTGAAAAGTTGGATGTTCTCCCTAATATGTAGAAGCTAGGGAGACTGGGACTTAGAAGGGACTCCGGACAAAGAAGGAGAAAACTTCAGTTGAGCAAAGATGACCTAACTGAGGGAGATGGGAGGGGAAAAGAGGGAAATACACTAATGCACACAATGTATATACACAAACTTAGAGTCAATCACTACACTGAGCAGTGAAAGAAGGGAAGGGGGAGGGAATAGGGTAGGATTTGAGGGAGGGCTACATGAGCAATGTGTGCATGCATGCTTCTGATACCCTGACACTAATCAAAATGTATAACTACAATGCACTAATAAATGTAATAAATAAAATAAATAAAAAAGAAAGCAAAAAAATAGAAGGTCTAAAGAAGTTGCCCCTCTTTCTTTAAAGAATTATCACTTGAATCTTAAAAAACATCAAATATGAAAATGAAGGACAGGCACAAATACTTGTAGCATACCTATTCTGTGCCAACCAATTTCATGTTTTATATAGACTAGTTATTTTATTTAATCTTTAATACAAGCCCCTTAAACCCTACCCTATTTTTCTTTTGACAGAGAAGGTACTTAAGCTTAAGACCATTAAGTAATTCAACCAAAATCACACAAGCAGTAATCGGTAGAGCCAGGCTCTGATCCAAAGTCTAACACTGATGCCTGTGGCTTCCTGTCTACCAGCGATCCCACACCCAGTCAGCTTCATGTTGGGGTCCCCTAGAGCTTTCTCTCCAATTTTATTTGCTGCTGCAAGAAATGTAATCAACACCGCTGTCTCCAACTTGAATCCAAAGTAGGAAACTGAACAGAGACTCAAACTATTTTCTGCAGTTTGAATCAGTAGTAAATGGAGAACTTGGCAGGTGAATAAGTGAATTTCCATCCTGTTATGGCTTAAAGTCTTATTGAAACTTAAGTCTCCAATACAACAGTGTTAAGAGGTGTAGCCTCTGCGAGGCAGGTATGGTGGCTCACCCATGTATTCCCAGCACTTGGGAGGCTAAGACAGAAAGATCATAGGTTTGTGGCCAGCCCCAGAAACTTAGTTTGACCCCGTTTCAAAAAATAAAATAGGGCTGGGGGTATAGCTCAGAGGTAGAATGCCCCTGGGTTCAATCCCCAGCAACACATACACAATCTCTCTCTCTGAAACAAAGTGTCCCCAGGGAAGGGGGAGAGAGAGATAAGAGCACGCTGGTGGAGAGGATGTCTGGAGCAGGCGAGGTCTTGGAGTTGCCCTCACTCCTCATACAGCCAGGTCTGTCCTCAGATTGGTCACCAGTATGCTGTGCTCCCTTCTCTTAGAATGCAAGGAAAATGTGCACCCCAAAGTGTGTATTCCCACGTGATAAGTTGTCCCTCTCCCCAATATCTCAGCATAAATGTCCCATTGACTCAAAGCCACAACTTGATTCCCTAGAGAGAAAATTAGTATTTGTAACAGTCGAAAATACAATAGATTATAAAAGGTAAATTAATCAGACTAAGAACATTTTGAAATGTCTCTGTAATTTAAAAACTTTGTTTGGAAAAGATGGTCGTTTAAACGCAACAAGAAAGCAGAAACCTATGAGTGCCACTTGGGGCAAAACTTACCTGTTCATTGTCCCCAGTGTTTTCTGTTACCCCCTGACCTCCCCTCCCCTTGGTCACATGGTATCTTCTTGACCTTGGTGTTTTAAAGGCACAGTCCTGAAAGGGAGAGGGATGAAAGAGCCCTAAGATAAACTAGTGGAATTGGGGCAAGACAGCAAGGAGTCCAAGTGATCCCCCAGAAGGCAGGGAGGCAGTGTTGGAGAAGAAGTGGTGTGATCTGTCTGGACTGAGGGCCTGAATAGCTCCTGAGAGACTACTGCAGCCCAAAACAGCACAGAGCAATGGGAAACCCCATGGGCCCCTGGGATTGTATAGAAGCACTAGGGTCTTGGCATCATAGAGTTGCTTTCCTGAGCCAAGCATGTTTGGAAGCCACATAATGCTTCCTGTGTAGCCATGAGACTATAAGAAACCCACTAGGTAAGAAGAGGCCTTGCAGACTGGAATGCAGCCTGACACAGACCAAGGTCAAGAAGAAGTGAGGCATGCCTTGGTAGATGTCAATGCGGGAAGATAGCGGAGGTCCAAATGCTTTCCCACACACGCAGCCCCACCCCTTTTGACAATCCTTGCAGGCAGATATAACACTTTGGAAAGATGGCAACCCCACATCGATTAAGTTTCTTTCACCTGGAAGAATGAAGACTATAGTGAAACTTGAATTATAGAACTCAAAACAAGTTGGTTAATTTCTTGAACACATCAGTCTATGGACTAACAGTATCAGCTGCAGAAATAAGCCCCATCCTCACCACTTTTCCATTTGAACTTGGGATGAGCCCTGGACAGCCTTTAGTGGAATTTAGAGATCTTTGGGTAAAGATAGAAAATCACTCTGTCTGTTTTTCACCACCTTGCTCTTCTGTCCAAAAATTTGAAAACATTCTCACATCATATCATTCATTTCTATTTTATGGCAAAAACATCTATTGTATGGATTATGTTTTATTTCCAGAAAGATATCTTCATACTCTTTCCATAAAGTCTGAGAATGTTTAGCTTCTTTTTCTTTCTAAATGCTTGGAAGTCACAGTGTGGCGTGTCTCCTGATGGTACTACCAATGTCATTATCTTACACTCAGTCTCTGAATTCTGTGGTTCTGATGAGATGGTTGAATGGAAGCCAAAATTAGTGGATAAAACTTGGACAAGGAACTCCTTTCATGGGCCCCTGGATGGTGCTTTAGAATGGGTGGCACTTTCAAAAACAGGACTTCAGGGAGGGCATTTTGTGATAAGGCTTCAAAATGGACAGCCTTTCTTCAGTTAGAATACCTTACATTCCAGTAAGAATATACCTCCAGGCCTGATTCCTTTAACATCTAAGTCTTAATATCTATCTAACAGGATGTTATCTAAGAGGATATCTAAGTCTTAATATCTAAGAGGCAAATCCCCACAGCTCCAGACTAACAGCTTTGTTTCCTAAACAGACACCTACACCAGGTACAGGCTTTCTGCATGCCCTTGAGTTGCTGTCTGATTGTTGTCTAGGAACTTGATATCACAGGCCAGGTGTTATCAGTGTCCTGGGTTTTAAAAATGGTTCAGACCTTCTAATTGTGTGACATTATGCCAATTTTGTGACAACTCAACCTAAGTTTCCCCATCTATTCAGGGGATTATTATAATACCCCACAACTCTAGAAATGAAGTAATGTGCATACATTACTTGGCACCTAGTAGGCATCCAACAGGTAATATTTCCTTGTTCCTTTTTCCAAAGCTAATAGGACTGGTTTTATGTATCTAAAAGTGGGTTTTTTCCAGAGTCTAACATGGACGTTTTGAAGGCATTTCACTTTACTCAGGATTAATAAAGCATTTGTTTTCATGCTTGTTTATCTGCTGATTTCCTATTATGTCTATCACATTGTATATCAGCTATCTGATTATGTTACGAGAGATGATCATTCAGGGTTGGAACTCTGTCTAAATTTCTCAATATACCCCCAGGAAAAAAACTCAGTATGTGCTTGATAAATGAACACACGAGATAATGGATTCCTAAATAAGCATTTAGGTCGTGGACTTTGCTAATGTTACATGTCCCATAAGTATTTTCAATTCAATATACATTTTTGAGCATATAGAATGTTAACATGATATGTCCCATGGAGCTAAGGTCCTTATGATTAATTGAAGCATACTAATCACTAAGACAAACACAAGGACTTCTGTCACACAGATACATTGGTACCATAGCCATATGGATAGAGAGAGGTGGGGCATTCATGGGAGGAAAAGATTACATTTTGTTAGGAGAATTAAGAAAAGCTTTGTTGAGGATTGAGGTGGCTCTGGAACTGAATCACAGAAGAGTAATATTCCAAAGTGGAGAGAGGGGCACTCCAGTGGGGACTGGTGCCAGAGGCAGGGAGTGTGATGGACCTGCAGAGGGCTGCAAGTAGCACAGAAGAGGGCTGCTTGCAGTTCAAAATACATGCAAGTTGGTGAGAGCTACAGAGACAGGGAAGGTTTGAAAACCAACCAGACTGAGCAATTGGTTGTCAGGCAAGGAGAACCACTGAAAGTTTAGAGCAGGGAAGTTTCACATTTAATTAATGTTTATTGAGGGCCTCTACTTTACAGTTCAGGCAAAGGAGGCTTAGGCAAAATGACTTACTGAAGGTCTCAAGGATTAAAAGTGGCAAAGCTGGAATTCTACTGAGGCCTCTCGGCTTTCATATCAGCACTCCTACCACCCCCTGGCCATGCCTTTGGCAGACTCCCTCTCAGTAGGGCAGGTCTGACTGCAGGGAGAGGGGCTGTGTGAGGATGGCAGCCGAGAGGCAGGAAATGAGGGCTGTCTTTCATCACTCACTAAATCACTGCTACAAATAAGATAATCTCAGACACAAGGTGAGCTCTATTTCTCAATGAGAAAATCTGAAAATATCTGAACTGAATATAGAACGGATGGGGAGGGGTGTGACGTGAGCCAGCTTGTAAAGCCAATGTTTAGTAAGCCAGTCTTACATGAGTCTAAGTCTTGAGAGCAGCTAGTGCTATGATCAGATTTGCATTTCAGAAGGATAATTTTGTCAGCAGCCTGGTGCCTGGATTAGAGGTAGAGTGGGAGGCAGAGAGGTGAGGAGACTTCTGCAGGCCGGAGCTAAGGTGGTGTTTGTGAGATATGAGGGGAAGAGACAGATGTGGAGGCATTTGGGAAGTGTATGAGGCAGGACTAATAACAGAAGGGACAGTTGGGGGTGACCCTAGAGTTTATTTTGAGTAGTTTGGTCGGCAGTGGGCCATTAATTGTCAGACACAAGGCACACCGAGAGCACATTCATAGCGCTGGGAAGTTAGAGTGGTATCAGGAAAGGGGAGAGAAGGCAAAAGGATGGGAGAGAAAGGATGTGATAGCAATGTAAGCAGAAGAGCGAGGGGCAGCAGGTCGGGGGTGTAGTGAGTTGGGGGCGATGCGAGCTCTTTGAGGACACTTTATTCTCTCCTGCCCGTTTCAACTTCATCTTCAGAGTCCGGTGGTACTATCAAAAAGGCTGTCCTTCCTGCCCTGATTATTCCAGGAGGAGCAAGAAAACATGGTAATTGCTGCTCTGTAATTTCCTCTCAGGAAAAGCTAAATCTTCTTCAAAATGAACATATTTCATGGACATAGAAAAAAATGAACAGAATGAAAAAAAAATCTTCCTTTGAAGACTAAACAAAGTTACTCATTGTAATCATTTCCTTCTCAGCTGCTGTCACCAAAGGAGGAAGTGGTTAGGTGATCTTTGGTGTAGGTAGAAGTTGTCCTTGGCTGCCTGGGACTTTCATGGTTTTAGCACAGCAAGTTCCACATCCTGGAATCCCTCCATGCTCACCAATCTAGGGTTTAGATTTGGTTTCTAATTGATTCTATGACTGATTTGCTGCAAAAACCTGGAACACAGCTTTTTTTTTTCTAAGCATACTTGCTTAATCCACAGGAATCCTCTCTCTCTCTGTGTGTGTGTGTGTGTGTGTGTGTGTGTGTGTGTGTGTGTGTGTGTAA
>PVJS01029041.1:0-25069 GCA_004027185.1 Glis glis
TGTATTCAATCCTCAGTAATACACACACACAGACACAAAGACACACACACACACACACACACACACACACACACACGTTCTACATTGGTGAGAAGCTTAACATGAATGCTACATGGAAACATGCCCCATTGCCATGAAGTTTTTTGGCAGAATTTTTTGTTGAAGTGAAGGAAAGGGCAAGTAGCATTACTAGAAAAGTGGCGTGAGATTCAGAAACCTTCAGCTTCAGAACCTCTGAGGCAGGAAGGGAGAAATGGTTGGTTCACGAATTCTGTTATTTTTCTCCTTCTATGTCTTTCTTTCCTCTTCAAAGGGAATTAGCACAGCTTAAATATGAAAATAACAAACTGAAGACCAAAAGAAAGTCTAGATTTTATTAAGTTGAGATAAAATTTCTTCAATGAATAATATTCACTGAGCCCCTTTATGTTCCAAGGCACTGTATTAGTCACCAGGGACACATTAAAAAAAAAAAGACAGGAACAATATCTGCAGTGATACATATTTTTAGAGTACAGAAAACTAAAACAGTTTTGATAATACGTGCTATGTGATAGCTTTGAATATTAGGGTGCTATAGGAACACTTAGGCTAACTTAGATTTTGGAAAAAAAATAGACATAAAGGGCTACCTGAAAAAATATCAATAAATGATGCAAGTTAACTTCTTAATGACTCTTGCATCTTTAATGTTTGAATCTTGCTCAAATAATACTAAGAGCTTTTATGTTCCCCTCTATTAAATTCTATCAGTTTTATTTGTGCAAGTGTTAGAAGAAAAAATAGGGGGAAACATTTCAACGTATAGATGCAAATACTTCCTGAATAAGACCCATATAGCTCAGGAAATAAGAGGAAGAATCAATAAAAGGGATGGGATCACATCGAAAAGTTTCTGTATAGCAAAGAAAACAATTAACAGAATAAACAGCTAACCAATGGAGTAGGAGAAAATCTTTTCCAGTTACTCCTGTGAAACAGTAATAATACCCAGAATATGTAAAGAACTCCAAAAACCCAACATTAAAATAAATGAATAAATAAATAATAAACACAATCTGGGTGTGGTGGTTCATGCCTGTAATTCCAATAAATCTGCAGGCTGAAGTGGGAGGATCACAAGTTCAAGGCCAGTCTGGGCAATTTAACAAGACCCTGTCTCAAAATAAAAATGAAATAAGAAAGGTTGGGAATGTAGTTCAAAGTTAGAGGGCCCCTGAGTTCAATCCCCAGTGCTGAAAAAAAATCAATAAATGGCCAAATGACCCAAATATATCCTCTCCAAAAGCACAAATTACCAATAACTATATAAAAAAGTTCAACATCTTTAGCAATCATGGAAATGCAAATCAAAATTACACAGAAATTTTATCTCATTCTAGTTATAACAGAAAGCATCGAGAATGCAAATAACAACAAATGCTGGTGAGGATGCAGGGAAAAGAGACTCATACAATGTTGGTAGGAATGTAAATTAGTATACATATATGTGGGGGCCCAGAGGAAATCAAGTCAGCGGTGAAGACATGACCCCCCACCCCCACGGTGGGAGATGTGCATGCACCTTGCACAGCCGTGCATGTGTAATGACTACACAAAGCGCAATGCCTATGTGCAGAACTCTATGTGCAGAACTCCAGTCTGCAGAATAAAGTTGCTGTTTGTTCTGCAGATGGCTGCTCCATATGTTTTCTTCATCCTGAAGATCTCGCTGCCTGCAACCACAGCCAGACCCTCATCAGGCCTGATATATATAATTTGCTTTTTACCTCTCTCTATATACTACGTATATATATATATATATATATATATATATATATATATATAAATAATTACATATATATAGAGAGAGACAGATGCATTTTAAAAAACAATAATTTATTCACAACTTGAGAAACAAAGAATACAATAACCAAGAACACTTACACAACTCCAGAAAGTGTAATATGATTGTCATCGGAATACCAGAAGTAAAAGAAGGAAAGGGACAGAAGAAATATTTAAAGTAATGACTGTGAAATCACTAAAATTAAGTGGAGATACCTAGTCACAGATCTAGAAACTGAGAAAGCACCAACCAGGGTTAAAACTACATCACACCAACCAAACAAAAATTTACACTCAGGCATAGAATTCAACCAAAGTAAAAAATAAATCTTGAAAGAGAAAAGTACCTTCTCTATAGAGGAGGAATTACAAATTACAGTTGACTTCTCATGAGAAGCCATGAAATGAAGAAGTATAAAATAAAATATTTAAAATATTAAAAGTGGTGAAATAAAAATAAAAATAAAAAATATCCAAAATATTCTATCCAGATAAGTATCCTTCAAAAGAAAAAGAGGAATAAACCCCAACCTTCCAGAAAAAGAAAAACAAATCTGATGAGGTTTATTGTCAACACTCCCACATTTCAGAAAACATTTTTTAACATATCTTCAGGGAGAAGAAAATTGATATGGATCAGAAAAAATTCAGAGAAGTAATAAATAAAATATTTTATCTGTTATCCTTGCTTGGAGATAATTGTTTAAAGTCATAACGTCAATGTCACCATATCTCAGGAGAAGTGAAATGAGACAACAATGTCATGAGTGATGGGAAGGGGGAACTAGGAAAACTCCCCCCAGGGCACTTGCACTACCTGTGAAGTACTATTGTGGTATTTCAAGGTTGTCTAGATTACTTTAAAACATACATTGGAGCCGGGCATTATGGCACACGCCTGTAATCCCAGAACTTGGGAGGCTAAGACAGGAGGGTCATGGGTTTGAGGCCAGCCTCAGCAGCTTAGTGATAACCTGTTTCAACAAAAGAAAATAAAATAGGGCTTGGGGTATAGCTCAGAGGTAAAATGTCCCTGGGTTCAACCCCCAGTAACACACACACACACATACACACACACACCAAACAAAACTTTAGGGAAACCATTAATTTTTTTAAAGATTTATTTTTATTCTAAAAGAGAGAAAAGATGTAAAATTATATAAAATGTTCCACATGGAAAAAAATAATAGTAACAAAAATAGTGGACATTAATTCAAGTATATCAATAATCACTTTTAATATGAATAGTTTAAAAACAAATTAAAAGGCAGAGATTGTAAAAGTAGATAACACATAAAGATCCAACTATAAGTTGTCTCACCAATTGCTGTGTGCATGTATGCCACTGTCACTTTGAACTACATTATGATGTAAGACTATAATGAACCAATAAAAGCATAAAAATAATAAATATACAAAATCAAATATTAAAGTAGTGGAGTGAAAATATATTCCATGCTAACCTGAGTCAAAAGAAAGCTGAAGTAGCTATATTAATTTAAGACAAATTAGACACCAGAATAGGAAGATTATCAGGAATGATGAAAAGAGGTACAAATGATTTAGGAGTCAATTCACATAAACTACATAACAATCCAAAAATGTGCATGCATCTAACAACAGAAGATCACATTCTGTGAGGCAAAAACTGATAGAACTGAAAAGAACAAGATAGACAAACCGATTATTGTAGTTGGAGACTTTAACACCTCCCTGACAGTAATTGATAGAGCAAGAATGGAAAAAAATCAATAAAGATAAGGTTGACCTGCACAGCACTAACAAACAACATGATCTAACTGATATTTATAGACTACTCCATCCAAAAACAGCAGAACACACATTTTTATCAAGATTCCAAGAACATTCACCAAGGTAGAATGAATTCTGAGGCATAAAATATGCCTGACTCAGTAAGAAGAATAGAAATAATGCAAAAAGTATTTTCAGACCATAATAAAATTAACTTTAGAATTAAGTAGAAGAGAGATGGAAACCATGAAATATTTATTAGAAATTGACCTATACAACAACGTAGAAGTCTCAAGAAAATTTTTCTTTTTCCTTTTTTTTTTTTTTTCGAACAGAGGATTGAACCCAAAAGTCTCACTATTTGCTGAGATTATCCTCAAAACCTCAGCTTCCCAAGTACTGGGCTTATAGGTATGTACCACCATATCCAGCTCTCAAGAGAAATTTTTTAATATTTTAATTAAATGAAATCAACTATAAATTATCAAAATATGCAAGTTGCTACAAAAGCAGTGCTGAGACAGAATATATATATATATAATAATATACATATATATATAATATACATATATATATAATATATATATACATATATACATATATATACATATATACATATATATACATATATATGCATTACTAAATTCATATATTACATAATCTATTACATATAAGTTATAGTTTAGATTTAAAATACCCCCAAAGCTCATGTGTTGAAAGCATGTCCCCAAAGCAGCAGGTTCAGAAGTGGGACATGGCTGGGGGAGGCGAGTCATTGAGGGGGTCTGTGGGTCCTCTTCTTTTCCTCTCTCTGCATTCAGCAGCCATAGTATGAGAGACATGTTTATCCACCATGTGCCCTGCAACCACCACTATGGTTTTTATGCCTTGGAACTGGCCCCATAAACTGAAATGATGAGCCCCATAAAACCTTTCTTCCTCTGAGTTGTTATTGTTGGGTATTTTGATAACAGCAACAGAAAAGCTGACTAAAACAATATATGACATAATATTACATGCAAATTATAATAATTCATTATATAAACAAGAATATTAATATTATTAACAATCTTATTATTAATAATCAATGTTAATATATTATTATATAATTAAATAATTACACAATATGGTTAAAATCAATAACCTAAGCACAGTGTGGTGGCGCACTGCTATAATCCCAGTATTTGGTAGGCTGAGACAGAAGGATCGTGGGTTTGAAGTCAGCCTCAACAACTTAACAAGGCCCTCCACATCTTATTGAGACCCTGTTTAAAAATAAAATATAAAATAGGGCTGGGGTCGTAGCTTGGAGGTACAATGTCCTTGGGTTCAATCCCCAGGACAAAAAAAAATGAATAAATAAAAAGAATCAATAACCTAAGCCCCATACTAGGAAACTAGAGAAAGAGGAGAAGTGTCAATCTAAAGCAATGTGAAGAAAATAAATAATAAATATTAAAGATGAAATTTGAAATGAATAAAATAGAAGAAATTAATAAAACAATTACCGGATTCTTTGAATAGGTCACTAAAATTGGTAAAATTTCTATTAAGAGAGAGAGAGAGACAGAGAGCATCTCTACTGATCCCATGGACCATAAGTGATAATAAATGTAATTTAAACAACTCCACATCTGCAAATTTGATAATTTAGAAAGGAAATGGACCAATTCCTCAAAGACACACACTACCAAAACTCACACAAGGAAAAACAGTTTTTTCCCTCTGTATTATCAAGAAATTAAATCAGTAATCAATAACCTCTGAAAAAGAAAATACTTGGCTTGGAAGAAGGTTTCATTGGTTAATTGTACCAACATTTAAAGAAGAAATAATATCAATATTCTCCAATTACTTTCCCAAAATAAAAGCAGGAAGAACTCTTTCTAACTAATTTTATGAGACCAGCTTTGCCCCTACACTAAAATCAGGTAAAAGCATTATAACAAAGAAAAAGTATAGCCCAAAGGTGTCATAAATCTAGATATAAGTATTTTGTTAATTAATATTAGAAATTAGTTTTACAAAACATTAGAAAACCTAATTAAACATGTGTAGAAATAATCATACATTATAACCCTGTTGGAATTATCAAAGTTATGCAAATCTGGTTAATCATTCAAAAATCAATCCAGGTAATCCAGCAAATCAACATAATCATATGACCAGGAGAAATGATGCAGACAAAGCAATTAAGCAAATCTGATACCCCTTCATGATGAAACAAAAAATAAAAATGAACTCTACACCACTAGATACAGAGGGGAAATTCTTGAATTTGATTTTTTTTAATGAAAAAACTTTTTCAAAAATGTTTTCTGACATGATATGAAAACCAAGATGCTACTCCCTAAGACAGGAACAATTTGAAAATGCCTTTCTTATCATTCTTAATAGGCACTGAATTAGAAATACTAGTTAGTGCAATGAGACTAAAATAAAAAAAGAAAAAGAAACAGATTGATAAAATAAAGAGAAATAAAACTGTTTTGCTCACAGATGACATGATTATCTACAAAAAATTGGAAGCAATAAGGAAGAATAGCAAGGTCAGACACAAAAGGTTAATATACAGAAATCAGTAACTTTCCTTAAAAAACTGGAATATAATTTTTTAAGAATAAAATATTCTCACTTAAACCAAAATAGGAAATAGGTATAAATCTATCCAAATGGGAAGAAAATCTGCAGACTGAAATTTTGAAAAATGGACAAAACATTCAAAGGTCTAAGTAAATGAAGAGACAGTCTGTGGTTATGAATTGGAAGACTAAATATTGTTAAAATATCAAATTTTCCAACTTGATTTATTAACTCAATGCTATTCCAATTAACATCCTGGCAAACTCCTTTCTAGATATTGACACACTACCTCTAAAGTTTACATGGAACAGCCAAAGTTTTAGAATAGCCAACACAATATTGAAAAAGAATGAAGTTAGAGGACTAACACTACATGATTTTAAGACTTACTATAAACCAAAGTAATCAAATGTAGACCCACACAGATATAGTCAATTGATCTTTGGTAAAGGGCAAATGTAAGTCAAACGAGAAACTATGGACTCTTCAGAAGATGAGGTTGGAAAAACAAACACTAAGATAAGGTTTGTGGTAGTTCCCAAACATATTTAGTCTAAAATAGACCCAGGAATGGCAGAATGACTACATTTTACATATTCCCATTTTATCTTACCTTGAGTAGTGCTTGCTTTTGTCAAGGGTCCATTTATCATCTTTTGTCTATTAAACACTGCTCTTTCTGCTACACTATTGTGGCATTCAAGATCCATAGGAAGTAGTTTACAAATATCCTTAGCAAGTCTGGCTAATTCTTTTTCTTACAGAGCCCCTTAGAGAAAGCAAATGAATTAATTCACAGATGTAGTTATGACCAGTTTTTGATGCCTTTCTCAAGGGTATTTATGTTTTCATTTATTTATGTGGCTCTGAGTCTATGAACTGATGTCTGGCATTTGGTAAATGACTGTGACTCTAATGTAGTATGTCAAATCTGAATTGTTTGCCAGATCCAGAATTATTACATTCATATAAATCAAGTCAGACTTTAGTGTTCTATTGAAAATTTTATTCTTCTATATTCCATGAATGCTTTTGATCGCTAAAGGGGATATCTGTGATTCCAGCCATTTTGCTTATCCCGGCATTGCTACCATAGCTAGGAACTCAGCCATCCATTATCAAAGAATATTGATTATAATTTTGCTTTCCTTTCTCAAATGAAAATCCTTAATGAAAACCCATGAAAATATATCTAATTGGTGGAGCCAGCAACTTCGTTGCAAGGAGAGTAGAAAAGTGACTCGGTCAACAACTTGTTGAGACTCTCCACAACTTGTTGAGACCCTGTTTCAAAATAAAGAATAGAAACAGGGCTGGGGGTGTAATTCAGAAGTAGAATGCCCCTGGGTTCAATCCCCAGTACTGTAAAAAAAATTATTTTTCATAATAATTTATAGGCATCCAAGTCAAAATGTTTATATTTGGAGCTGTTTATCATCCTTTGACACTCCTTGGGCTGATAAAATATAAATTCTAAAGGTTTGAACACTACCATTATATCATGGGATCATGTTAAAAAATAAAAACCTCTTTGGTTATGTTGCTTTATCATATCTACCTCAAATTTTGTAGAATTATGCATTTATAGCTTGGGGATATGTAAAGATATAAAGGATAAAATGGATTGCAGCAAAACTTAAGATACAGAATCTCACATACACTAGTTTGCTAATGGTGTATAGATATATTGGGATAGAAGTACTTAAAAGGAAAGATCACAGGGGGAAGTGAGCTGATGAAGAATTCAGAAGTTATTTTGGACACAAAAAGTTAAATAGCTATAGTGATTAATGCAAAAACTAATTAGAAGCTTTTCATTGATTGTATTAAAAAGCAGTCCAATTTGATTTGGATTGGATCCAAGTTGTTATTGACCCAAATGGCTAAATTATAGTAGAAGTATCAATTTTGGATTGAAAATGATGAGTTCATTGTAGGATCAACTGAGTTGGAATTAGCATCAGCACATGCACGCAAATACTGCTGCTTGCATTTCAAGATGCAGATCTGGGAGTTGGCAAAAATGTTAAAGATAAAGGAACTCAAGATAAAGATTTATAAGTCATTAAAAGAAAGATTATGGTTAGAGTTATAAAGGGGGTATAACTGTTAAGATGGAAGGCAAATAAAGAGCTGCAAAATATAGTGTAGTAAAAATGTTCTCAGAGACATTTTCATTTGAATGCGGGAGGGACCAAAGAAAATATGGGCTCTAGGGAAGAGATAAGAAAATGTCAACAGGGTATAATTTAGTCCAAGAGACAAGACAGTGTCAAGTGCAAAAAAGAGAAACCATCTGTCCCCAGGGAAGACTATTATGTGATGGGGAAAGTAGTGATTTGAAGCTTATTGTACATTTCTGTAAAGCTAATATCCCTATCATTAATAGTTTATACAATTTTTAGAAGGGATAATGTAGTTATGAGGTATAAAACTTATGCACAAATAAAAATAATAGAATAGAAAACTGATGCAAAAAGAAATAAAATGATTAAATTAGTAAATTCAAGTTATATTTATACACAAAATGATTTGTCAAATACAAAAGAAAATATTACTTTCCCAGAAATTCTTGGTCAAATTTCCCAGTTCACATTATGACATCCTTTAATTTTTACTGTGTAGTTGGTATTATTTTTTCATCTTCATTGTAATAAAAAATAAAAATCCAAATGATAATAATCAATTGTATTTCTTTTTTATATTTTGTTCTTTTTTTGTTTTCGTTTTTTGTGCTGGGGTTTGAACTCAGGGTATTCTACCTCTGAGCTACACCCTTAGCCCTTTATATGTTTTTATTTTGAAACAGGTTGCCGAAGGGTCTCATTAAATTGCTGAGTCTGCCCTTGAACCTGTGATCCTCCTGTCTCAGCTTCCCAAGTACTGGGATCCCAGGTGCATGTCTCCATGTCCAGCTTCAATTGCATCTCTTAAATAAATCTCACCAATAATAGTGTCCACATTAATAAAAACCTAATTTTCTAATCATTGTAACATTGAAAACTATATTTCTTAATAATTTCTCCTGTTAAACTTCTGCTGTTATTTGATGTTGAGAATGGGCAGCAGATTTACCCAATAAATCCATCTCATATTAAACGATATATGTCGTTGGAAGTTATAACAGTCAATAATTTCCATTTGAAAACTTATTCCACATGCAAAAAGTTCTGAATTGAATGACAAACCCTTTGAATGTTCAGATTTCCAGTTTTGCCAACACAGGGGATAAAAGAAATTTGCTTTATGAGTAAAATACTGAAACAACAGAATTGAGCAACTAAAACCAATATGGATTAGACTTCAGAAATCAGAAAGCAATATGTCTAAGATATTCTATTATATGAAATCACAGATAAGAGCCGGGCGTGGTAGCGCACGCTTGTAATCCCAGTACTTTGGGAGGCGGAGACCGAAGGATCCAGGTTCGCAGCCAGCCTCTGCTACTTAGTGAGGCCCTCCGCAACTTCGTGAGACCCGGTTTCAAAATAAAGGATAAAAAATAGGGCCAGGGGTGTAGCTCAGAGGTAGAGCACCCCTGGGTTCAATCCTTGGTACTGCAAAAAAACAAATCACAGATAAGTGGACAAAGAAATATTTAAGCATATTTTGTTATCATAAATGAATATATTTGATGCTACATTTACCTCCTAGTCAAAAACTTCCTTAATGATCCAGTCAAATGCTTTCAGTGTTATGCATTCAAATATAGAAACACCTCAATAGAGAACTACTAACTATCTTTTATTAAACCAAAATGATACAGAGTTGAGCATTTTAACTGCAATTTCCTAACAAAATTGGTTGATGTATTTTCAATGGGGATGATTATGATAAAAATGAAAATCAGTGCTATGTTTCTCTGTTATATGATGTGGAGGCCTATGATTCTATCAATTATATTTGAATTTCAAAAATATCACTTATTAATTATTAGCACAAAGCCACAAAGGCACTGATCAAAGATAAGCATATTTTTGAAATTATGTAAAAAATAACTAGCTCACATGCATTTTATCAAAAAGCCATTGCAGATCATTGTATTATTTACTCTTTTCCTAAGTCAGATACATGGCAAGCTCCCATACTTACATGTATTAACACAGTGAGTGACTTTCTTTGTAATTAAGCCTTTATTTTATTTTGCTAATGTCCATAGTGTACTAGTGTGTGCTCTCACTTCTGATTTCTCCACTGCATTCTTTGACAGTAGGCAAGGTGTCTTGCTGTCTGTCTAACACGAATGGTCGAACGTCGCCTATAAAGAATGGAATACAGAATGCTGTAGGAATTGCATAAAAAATCCTCAGTGAAGGGAAAAAAGGCTCTGGGACCTTGGATGTCAGTTCTGAGGGAGATAAATTTATAGGTATAACAATCTGTCTTTTAAAACTGACATATAAGGTCCCAGAGGCCTTTTTCCCTATCACTGAAGATTTTTCATGCATTTCCTGCAATATGAAAAAACCATGAGTATAACATTTAGACATTTTTGCTGCACATAAAAGGAATCTTGTCAACTGCTCTAGGTCCATACCCCAAAATCAATTTTAATATTATATTAAAACTTTATCTTTAATAGATAGAAGACTTCTTCACAATTGTAGTAAAGAAGTGTTAAAATTAAGCCTGCTCAGCAAATCTCACTGGGAACCAGTAGCCAAGCAGCTGTGTGCCCTTGTGGCGCTAGCGTCAGTGAGACATGCTCTCTTTGGGACTCATTTAAAAAGGTGTGGTTATCACTCAGAGACCTGCAGCAGAAATACAAATTACATGCACTTGTGGCCTGAAGGGCTAAGCCAGCTCTTCAAAGTGACATTTACCATGGAGTGTCTATGGCATTGGTAAAAAATAACAACTGTGTCTCAATAGGGCTGAAAAAATAGGTAACAGTACAATGGGAATTATCCTAAAACTATCCTGAAGTGTTGGTCAACCAATGAGGCCATTGAGGCACAAGAACTGATCCACTTATATAGCAATCATTTCCTTTCTAAGATTAATCTCTGTCTTTGAAATCACACTCGTTTCTTCAGATTCAAGCAAAGCTGTATAATGATATGGAATTTTCTGATCCATGAGTGTGATATATGTCACTCAATTTATTTTCAGACTTGCTTTAGTTTATTTGAGAAATGTTTTGTAATTTTCAGTGTACAGGTCTTATGCATATTTAATTATAGTTATAACTAAATATTTCATATTTTCAATGCTATTATATATGGTATTTTAAACTTTTAATTCTATATTTTATTGCTAGTCTATGTGTATACTGTATCTTAATCATAGTATTGGTTACACAAATGTACCCTTTTCATAATTCATTGAACTATGTACTTAAAATGGTGAATTTTATTGTATGTAAATTATGCCAATAAAGTTGATTCAAGACAAGTTCTGGAAATATATTTCCTTCATAGGATTTGGGGAATAAATAAGATAACACATGTAACTTGTTTCTCCTCGGCCCTAAGAAAAATATGTATGAGACAAAAATCACCTATTATTTCCAATATTTTTAAATATAAATTAAATTTTCATGGTACTACATATATTTGGAAATATATGCAGAATATCATCTGTATATGTAAATAAAACATCTCACTAAACAATTCTTAGTATTTTTTTTTTTTTTGCGGTACCGGGGATTGAACCCAGGGGCGTTCTACCTCCGCGCTACACCCCCGGCCCTATTTTTTTATACTTTATTTTGAAACCGGGTCTCACGAAGTTGCGGAGGCCCTCACTAAGTAGAGAGAGTGAGAGAGAGAGAGAGCTGAGGCTGGCCGTGAACCGGATCCTTCGATCTCCGCCTCCCAAAGTACTGGGATTACAAGCGTGCGCCACCACACCCGGCAGTTCTTAGTATTTTAACTCTATTGGCATAATATTCATGCAAATACAGAAAGTGTTAATGCCTTAGATCTTTCAATTTGAGTGCTTTGAAATTAGTCTGGATTGAATGACTTTAGCATTCCTGCTCATATCTCTTTCTTACCAGAATTAAGCTGTGTTTTACCTTTAACTTTATTGTACACATGATCAGCAAATTATCATTTGTGTGCTTTGCTCAATCATTTCCTCAGAGTTATTTGCCACCGTAAAACACACTTAGAGTAAGATGACTATGTCGTGTTGGACACAATTTGCTGTGCTCATGTACCATATTCTTGGCAGCAACTATCTCTTCTTCCATCCATCATATTCTGGGCAATAGAAATTCAAATCCCTCTAGGGATATACTTACCTCTATGCAGTATTAATTATGATAATAAAATAGGAGGTAGACATGATGGTGCACACCTGTAATCCCGGTACTAGAGAGGCTGAGAAAGGAGGATCTCAGGTTTCAGGCCAGCCTCAGCAATTTAGCAGTGCTCTCAGCAACATAGTGAGACCCATTTTCAAAAAATGAAAAAAAAATAAGTTTGGGAGTATGGCTCAGAGTTAGAATACCCCTGGGTTCAATGTCCAGTACCACTACTACTACTACTACTACTACTAATAATAATAATAATTATTGTAATAATAAATTGAATAGTAATAGCTATATATAATTACCACATGACTAGCAGTTTTGAGTGTTTTGCATATATACACCATTTGATACAATAAATAAGAAGTGAGTTCTAATTTTATTTCTACTTGCAAATTAATTTGTAGAACAGAGTGATTAATTGACCTCATAATGTCTTCAAATCTTTAAGCATCCTCAAACCAAAACAGTCTGAGTCCAGCAGCCAGAATCTCAAAAATTATATTCTCTTTCTACTCAAAATTCTCTTTCCTGATATAATTAAAAACTATAAATTGATTACAATGAATTATGGAACTCGAATAATTCACAGTTAGATCAATCCATTATATATCCTTAAGCAAAAACATCAGCATGACCATGAATCTTATATATTTAAAATTTAAGCTAAAGGTGACTGTGCATTCAAAACTCACTTTCAATCTTACATGATAGAGCTTCACATTCCACTTTTAAAATGCTTGTCTTCCTTAGGAAATTAATTTGAGTTCCAAGTTAGATTGCATGACTTTATGTTTTCATAAATAGGATGTGTCCCTGTGCATGTCTTAAAGAACTTCATTAGCTATAGATTCTTAGATGCCTTCAAGAAGTCTTAGGCCACATCAATTTTGAAGGTACTTCAAAGTAAGTTGTCATTTAATTCAGTAGCAAATCCTATAGCTTGAAAAATATAGTATTTTTCTTGATTCTTCAAATAATGTCTCTTTTTTTGTTTTGTTTTTGTTTTTGTTGTTGTTTGGTACTGGGACTGCAGATTGAACTCAGGGCCATTCTACCTCCAAGCTACACCCCCTGCCCAATTTTATTTTTTATTTTGAAACAGGGTCTTGCTAAGTTTCTGAGGGTCTTGCTACGTTACTGAGTCTGACTGCCAAGCTGTGATCCTTCTTTCTCAGCCTCCCAAGTACTACCTAGTACGCCTATAGGCATGCACCACCAGGCCCAGCTACAAATTCTAATTGTTAAGTATTTTTAAGTAATAAAAAAGACAAAAGAAAATAGGAAATAATTAGTTTTTAAATATCTATGCAAAATACATAAGATAAAATTGATTTTTTTAATTACTGCCAAATTTGCTCAAATCCTTCAACATTTTATACTGATAAAAGTCCTTCAGGTCATAGTAGCCACCTTGAGATTTCTCCTTTAGCCTTTTTAAAAATTAAGTCTCAATTAAAAAATTGGGAGTCATACCACCTTAGCCTTTAATTGGGACAGTAATTGGGCCTTTGGTACCTTAATCATGAAAAGAGTAATTATATTAATCATATAAATTAAAGCAATAATTACTAATTATAAATAAAGCCAATCTGCAATACATTTGAAATATAGTTACAAAATGAGTATTAAAAGTGACAGTGCCACCTCAAACATCATGTTACATTATGTTTTGTATCTCATTAATTTTGGGTTAGAATTCCAAGAAATTGAAATTATATAGCTATATATATTTCTTATAATGAGTTTAATTATTAGCCTATCCTCCATTATTTAAAGAAAAGTAGTTCATGTTTGTTATTTGTGGAGTACAGATGTTTTTGCTAAATTATGTGAATATTTCCAATAAATTATTTGGGAGTAAATAGTAATAAGCACATTTGCATTTTCAGAGGTGTTAAAATACATACACAGGTCTGAAACAACTTATTTTAGTTTGATTTTCATTCATTTTAAAATAAAAAGTCTATGATTATAAGACCTTTTAAGATCCTATCACGTGATTTCTCCTGTGTTATCAAATTAATTAAAGAAGAGACATGTAGAGTCAGGAGATTTATATGTATCATATATCTCACTTGGCCTCTCAAGAAAATATAGGGTTAGAAATAGAGTTAATGGAATTTGTATTATGCCTGTTATTTTGATGATGAAATGGATATTACAAATGTTTAAATAAACTAATCAAATACTGCAGAGTTAAAATAATAGGTGACATAGATGTTTGAGCAGCGATTTAGGCATTTGTAAAACTGATAATATTTTTTAAATATCATACCATTACTTTTATAGTTCAATTACTAAAAAGACAAAATGACTATTCTAAATAGCTTGTATTTCTAGATATTTTTAAAATAAAATTTCTTCTATATTATTGCTTACTTAAAATACTAAAATGAATCAGTTTATTATGATTTTAAAACAATTACTTCTAATATTTGAATCATTTTTAGGGATGGCTCACTTATTTTACAGCATTATAGCCATCAAATATTTTCTGCTCACTGTTTTTTTTTCAATTTTCCCATATATCTCCCTTCTTTTAATTATATATCCTTTTCTAACTAAATAGAAAAATATTTTGCATTTATTTTAACTATAATTATATGTGCTGAGTAAATACTATTAAAAAAAAGCCAATCCGCCTATTACATATATCTTGACTAGAGCTTCAATAGAAATGGTGATTAAATTAACATAGCCAGGCATAGTGGTGCATGCCTATAATCCCAGTTTTGGGGAGGGTGAGACAGGAAGATTGCAAGTTCGAGGCCAGCCTCAGCAATTTAGTGACACCCTGAACAATTTATTGAGACCCTGTTTCAAAATAAAGATAAAATAGGACTGGTGATGTAGTTCAGAGGTAGATTGCTCCTGGGTTTGTTCTCCAGAACCTCTTCCCCAAAGAAATAATATCCATATTTCATATTTTCTGAGAGATAAATAAAAGATCATATCAAAATTATCTGATTCTGCCAGGCGTGGTGGGGCACGCTTGTAATCCCAGTACTTTGGGAGGCAGAGACCGGAGGATCCGGGTTCACGGTCAGCCTCAGCTCTCTCTCTCTCTCTCTCTCTCTACTTAGTGAGGCCCTCCGCAACTTCGTGAGACCCAGTTTCAAAATAAAGTATAAAAAATAGGGCCGGGGGTGTAGCGTGGAGGTAGAACGCCCCTGAGTTCAATCCCCGGTTCCGCAAAAAAAAAAAATTATCTGATTCTATGCCAAACATATTGATGGAATGTGTGTTAATAATGGTAGCTGTAACCCCAGTGAAGTGTTTATAAGAATGCATACTAGTGATATTTATAGTCATGAAATTCACTCCCAGTACAGTTAAAATAGTTACTTCCCTGTATAGTGCCATTCTTGGCAATATTATGTAATTCTCATTTGAATAGTTTAGCATTTTTATTTCCAGTTTATTTATTGTTTTCTTAGTAAATTTTGCTACAAAATAGCATAATTCTGAACTGAAAAAATTAATAAATGGGATGGTATCAGATTAAAAAGCTTCTGTGCAGCCAAGGAAATCATCAAGAACCGAAAGAGAGAGCCTACAAAATAGGAGAAAATTGTCACCAGCTGCTCCTCTGGTAGAGGATTAATATCTGGAATATATAAACAACTTTTAAAAACTTATCACTAAAAAGGCAAAGAACCTAATAAAAATGGACAATAGATCTGAAGAGACACTTCTCAAAAGAAGAAATAAAAATGGCCAATAAGTGACCCAGCTATACCACTCCTGGGGATCTTCCCAAAGAAATTGAAAGTCAGAATATTACAGGGATACATTCATATCCATGATTATAGCATCACAACTCACAATAGTCAAACGATGGAACCAGCCTAGGTGTCCATCAAAAGAGGAATGGATTATGAAATTATGATATATACACACAATGGAATTTTACTCAGCTCAAAGAAGAACACGATTTTGTCATTTGCAGGAAAATGGATGGAACTTGAGACTATTATGGTAAGCGGGATTAGCCAGTCACAGAAAGTGAAAGGCCATATGTTTTCACTCATACATGGAAGATAGAAACTTTGATTAGAGGGCTTTGGACTAAAAAGGGGAGACACTAATAGAAGAGTAGAAAGGGACTTGGGGAGGGAGATAGGGAGGTGAAAGGGGAGATATGATGATGAAAACAGTTTAAATAATCCTTTGTTCATATATGAAGTTATTTTATGGATATGAATATTATCTAAGGAAATGGGGAAGGACCCAGGGAGAAACACACCAGTGCTGTGTGCATGTCTGTTTATATCACTCTGAACCTCACTATGATGTGTGATTACCATGCACCAATAAAAATAATCGTGAGCTCACTAGATGCTACATATTCTCAAGAAAAAGTTAAGTTCTTCTCAGTACAAAAAGATCAATATATACAGGTTTCATTATTGCCTCTCCATGAAAGAGTTTTTGTTTGTTCATACATGTACATTGATTGTGTACCCCATGTTGATCACAGTATTATGTGTGTGTGTGTGTGTGTGTGTGTGTGTGTGTGTGTGTGTGTGCTTGTAGTGGCCATAAAAGGAGGGAAACCTTTGGTTAGACTGGGTCTTGGACAGAATCTAGGTTCCATGTCTGTCTGCTTAAGTCCAGGCCTCTTGAATGCAAAAAGTGTTATGTTCTCCCATGATTCTTTCTTTAACTTCCCCTTTGGACTTTACCAGATCTTTATTCTTGTGATTTCTCATCAATTAGTAAAAAGTTTAGTGTTTACAAGTAAGAGTTATTCCAAGATAATCTAGTTTCATATAGTATTGGGGAAAAAGTCACAAATGAGTCTTAAAAATAACAGTAACGAAAAAGGGTTTTAAAACAAACAAAAAAAATTCACATTAGATTTACTTATAAAAGAGAAACCTTACTTTGGCAGCTCAAACTAACTTCAAACTGTAAATCAGTATAGAAAGGTATTTGTAAGGGAATAGAAACTCTGAGCAGGATGTGGTGGTGCACACCTGGAATCCCAGTACTTAGGAGGCTGATAGTAGGAACACAGGTTTGAGGCCAGCATAGCAACTTAGCAAGGCTCTCAGCAACTTAGTGAGACCGTGTTTAAAATAAAAAGTGCTTGCCAGGCATGGTGGTGCACGTTTGTAATCCCAGTACTTGAGAGGCTGAGACAGGAGAATTGCAGGTTCGAAGCCAGCCTCAGCAACTTAGACTTTCAGTTACCGATCGAGACCCTGTTTCCAAATAAAAAATAAAATAGATCTGGGGGTGTAGCCCAGAGGTAGAATGCCCCTGGGTTCAATCCCCAGTACCAAAAAATAAATAAATTAATAAATTAATTAAATAAAAATAAAAGTGCTGGAGTTGTAGCTCAAAGATAGAATACCTCTGGGTTCAATCCTCAGTACCACGCCAAAAAATAAAAAATTTGGTCACTTCTTTATTTACACATCATTTTTTTCTACCTTTATTGAGGTGTAATTGACAAAAAATAAGAATTGTATCTATTCAAGGTATACAACACATTGTTTTAAATATGTATGCATGAGGAATGGCTGTCAAAATAATCTTCATATATATTACCTCACACATCATTTTTTGTGCTATGATCACAAAATCTACTCTCAGCAATTTTAAAGAATATGTTTTCTACTTTTAAAAGATTTAATTGCTGAAGGTAATGGCTCTGAAAAGAGAGTATATTTTTATTGCCAGTGATGTTTCTTCCATAGCAGAATCTGTTCATCATAGCAGTGCAAATCCTGAGGGATTGTGTTAATGGGCCATGCTGCCACCAATAAACACCTTGTTGAATTGCCAGTTATTTCAGGGAAAAAGGAAGTCACTCTGAACCTTTTATAGACTGGGTGTTTTAAATGTGCTGTGAAATGAAGGACACATAAGCTTAAGAATAATTATTCCCATTATGCATCTTTTATGACTCAAGATAGTGAGATAGCAAGGAAAATAAATGTAAAATAGGTACGCATGGAAAGTTCATCAAAGACAAGATTGTCAATGTGAATATATAACCCATTTACAAAACCTTAGAAGTACTGATCATTTCACTATAAAACTATAAATAGAAGTATCTTATTAATGCATGAATACTCAATTTCAACCAGTGACTAAGCTTTCTTATTGCAGATTATCTATCATTGCGAAGTGTTGTTTCTCTTTTAAATTTTGTATATAAGTATCATTATTCAGGATACTTCAAGAAAATCATAATTTTAATATTAACTATAAATAACTTCTAAGGGAGAAGAAATAATGCATTAATATGGTTACACAGTATGGCCTCATAGAAACAACTTTATGGAACATTTGATCATTCACTATTTTCTCACACTCTTTAAATAGAAAGAAATATATTGCCTACATGTTTTGTTTTGGTACATGTAAATGTTTAGAATTTTGTCGCATATAATGTAAATTGAAATCTGGATGGGGAGATTTTCAATATAAATTTATTTAATATTAAAGGGACATGAATAAAATATTTAGCATATTTGAACAATGTTCATTGATAATCTACTTGAATATTTCAAAATTATCAATAGACTTAGAAATTAATATACAGGTGAAAATTTATGAGGGGAAAAACCAATGAACGTTTACTGAAGAGAAAACGTGCTAAAAAGCCACAATTTAATCACCCCTCCCCAAGATGGACCTTATATTAATTTCCTATTTCTGCACAGCAAATTGTCACAAATTTAGCTTAAAACAACACATCTTTATTATCCCAAATTGTTCATGCACCAGGATTCTAAGCACAGCTTAGCTGTGTCTTACACTCAGGGACTCATAAGTCTGCAAAGAGGTAAGATGTCAGATGAACTGCTTTCCTATATGGAGGACGGACTCTGGAGGAATCCATTTAGATCTATTCACATTTATTTTCCTGTGGTTGCAGGACTGGGGGCTCTAGGACCCTCATAGCCAAAGGCTGTCTGTGCTTTCCTGCTACAAAGCCTATTCTACAGACATTTCCACCACATCTCCCTTTAGTTCTTTAAGGTCAGTAGGAAAGTAGCTCTAAGGCAATGTGGCGAGATGAAGTCATAGATGTATTTTAATCTAATCATGTGGTGACATTACACCACCTTTGCCATCTTCTGTTAGAAGCAAGTCACAGTTCTGTCTACACACGATGGGATGGTATTATATAAGAGGTGACTCTCTGGGAATTACATTAGGGTGTGTTCATTCCTAGTTTAGGTTTACTCATGTATCTTTGGATGGATTTAAACAGTTGAATACTAAATTTTGTTAGATAACATGGGAAAATTAATAGTACTCAGCATGACTCTTCACAGATCTTTTGAGTATGTTACCTGTAAGTAGTGAGAATCTCCTAACTTAATAAAGAAGTACTCAGAATGGTGATAAAAGGTAAATATGTAATCTATCAATATCATCATCATTTGTATTATTATTGATATGTGCATTAGGTTTGGAAGTTCAGTAGTATGAACTACACTGGAGCTTTGATGAAACCTTCAATAGACCTTCAATAACAGAACAGATATTAAATTGGGAGTGACAGAAAAATTAGCAACCAAAGATAGAACAAAGTCTTAACTTCTTACTAATCTGGAAACGTGAATGTCTGTCTATCTTCTATAGGCTTCAAATAGTGCTAGTTTGTTTAATGCAGACTTGAGAAGTGGAAAATATTTAGTTAGAATGATTAAAAGATGGATTTTCAGAAAGACATGTAATAATGGTACACAAAATAAAAATAAAGAGGGGGCTGATTTGGAAGATATTTAAGAGATATTTTTAACAGAAACTGGTTAATAATTAGTGTCTGCCAAAGGAAACAAATTTTGCCTTGAACTACACTGCTTAATAAGTTATATCCAGCCAGGCGTGGTGGCGCATGCTTGTAATCCCAGTACTTTGGGAGGCAGAGACCGGAGGATCCAGGCTCGCGGCCAGCCTCAGCTCTCTCTCTCTCTCTCTCTCTCTCTCTCTCTCTCTCCCTTTCTACTTAGTGAGGCCCTCCGCAACTTCGTGAGACCCGGTTTCAAAATAAAGTATAAAAAATAGGGCCGGGGGTGTAGCACGGAGGTAGAACACCCCTGGGTTCAATCCCGGGTACCGCAAAAAAAAAAGTTATATCCACTAGCACATGTGGCTATACACATTAAAATTTATATTAATTTACATTAAATAAATGTTAAAATTCAGTAGCCAGTTTCTAGTGTTCAGTACCCTTGTGTGGCTAGCAGGTATGACATTGGAAAGCACGGATAAACAATCTTTTCTTCCTCATGAGAAGGTCTTTATTTTTTGTAATTCGGATATCTTTATTTTTCTTGCATAATTAATTGTTCTTTTTTAATTATTAAAATTCTGCATTGTATTTTTTTATTGGTGCATTGTAATCATATATCTTGATGGGTTTCAGGGTGGTAGACATATACATGCACACATCGGTCAATTAGCCCTCCCCCAATTCACACCCCCATTCCCTTCTCCTCCACCTTCTCGTGCTCAGCATAGTAGTTGACTTTGATAAGTTTGTGTATGTACATCCTGTGCATTAGGGAAGGTCTTTTGAACAGCAGTAATACAGACTGAATCCGAGAAATCTAATGTGGTTTATGTGTGTTTGTTGGAAGAAGCACATGAAATAAAGCCAATTTGGGAAATAGCCTCATGAGATGAATTTCAGGTCTGTTGTATTTGAATTAAATTCAGGTATACGAGTGTTTCCAGGACTCTTGCTTTTACCAATATTTTTTCAAGAACATCCTTGTTCATATATCTTTCTATTGAGATGTAAAATTGAAGGCTAAATTCCTAAGTGAATATTTGTTATCCACAAGAATATGTACATTTACAATTCATATTCTATATTATCCAATTGTATGATGAATATTATTTCCCATAACTAGCATAAACAATGTGATATTTAAAAATTAGTGTTTTTATAATCCAAGTATAAAATGAAACATTTTAATTGAATTTATCTAATTCTGAGTGAGGTGAAACAACTTTTCATGTATTTATAAGTTAATTATAAGTTAATTTTATATTTTTCAGAGACTTTTTCATATTTCAAGTCTCTTATCTTTTTTATCTTTCTTACTGAGTTGTATTTTTTTTTTTGCAGTACTGGGGATTGAACCCAGGGGCGTTCTACCTCCACGCTACACCCCCGGCCCTATTTTTTTTTATACTTTATTTTGAAACCAGGTCACACGAAGTTGCAGAGGGCCTCACTAAGTAGAGAGAGAGAGACAGGAAGAGAGAGAGAGAAAGAGAGAGCAAGAGAGCTGAGGCTGGCCGCAAACCCAGATCCTCAGGTCTCTGCCTCCCAAAGTACTGGGATTACAAGCATGCACCACCACACCCGGCCTACTGAGTTGTATTTTAACACATTAGAATATACTGTTAATCATGAAGTTGTATAATAAGCTAAAAATATTTTCTTAGTTTATTCCTTCATTGACTCTGTTTATGGTCACATTATAATTCCTTTAAAATGCTGTTAAATTTATTAATATTTCCTTTATGATTTCTAGAATATAATTCTTATTTACACAAAGATCACTCATGTTTCATTTTGGTATCTTTATAGTTTTTATGTTAACATACTTGATCTATAATGTACTTTATAATAAAATTATTTTAATATACGAACTGGAAAAACTTAAAAAAATGTGGCTCTGTATAATATAGAAAAAAGGAGAGTATTATGATGCTTTCATGGTTTTTCTTTAGTTGTTGCTATTTTAAGTGAATAAAAATAACCCAGGCTTTGTCTGTTTATATGCAAATGATAAACAATATAATCCTATATTATAATTCCAAAAAAGTAATACAAAGATCAATAATATACACTTTTCTTAATAATTGAAATAATTGGCCTAAGTATTACAATAAATCAAAAATAAGATAATAGGAGATTATTTTTTTTAAGAAAGCAGAATTTTCATGCTTTCCTATAATATGTGGTCAACCCTAAAAGAAACTAACCTAAGAGAATTAACTGATACAAGGTCCATAACTGAATCAGTTTGACTGAAACTGAATCATTGAGAAATTGACTAATAAATATGAGTTTCAGCTATTGGAGAAATAGCTAAGATAGCAGTAAGAGCAACAATAATACATTAGAAAATTACTCATTTAATGTTGCTTATATAATCTGCTCCTTAAAGATAAGTAGAAACTAATAACCAGGAAGGAAGCAGAAAATGTGCTAGTAATATCACCATGTGCTGCAAATGCAGTTGTAAACTACACTCAAGTGTTTTATTTCCAATCAACTAGTTGTCTGGGATTCCCAGAGGCCAGGTGTGGATTGAAGGAGAAGAGGTAATCCAGAAAGAGTCAGCGTCAATGAGACTGAGCTCCTAGCTTATGACACCTACTTGTACATTCTGGCCCTACCCAAATTCATTCCTTTATATATTATTTCAAATTGATGACAGATTGCTGCTGCACATATCAAACTTTATAAATCAATGGGACAGTCTTGTAAAACTCAGACTACATGGTCATCTGATGTTTCCTTCTGCTTGTTCTCTTTCAAGGACTAATTGTCAGCCAGAAGTTATTTCTCAGATAAGGAAATTTACCTTCAGAAGAGGAGGGTGATTTGCTCCCAAATCCTAAAGGTGGTCATTGTGATTTTCCCATTGGTGTTAGTCAGGATGGTCTTCACAACATCTCTTTTTTCCACAACCACTTTGAGTATCACTGGGTCTCCTGAATCATTAGGTCCATGTAGAAGACAGCTGGAATCAGCCTGTATTTATGGCAAAGCCACTTATTATTATGGCTTTCTTTAGAAATAGGAAGCCTTAACATGCAGTTTGGAAAAAAATGTCCAAGAAGCACACTCAAATGTGGTATATGTTATCTCTATCTTGAAAGCATTGATGGGTTGAGCCTTTATACTTTCTTTATTGAAGTATAAGGTGTAGAAATGTACCTGTTAATTTATAAGAGAAATCCTCGTTGATCCTAGACCATGAAACACACAGAACTTCAATGAAGAGGCAAAGCCCTGAATTTTTTTTTTAGTGGAATGATTCAGATTTCCATTGGCATTGGTCTTACAGACATCTCACAATAAGTGCTACCATTACTTGCCAGATCTAATCAACCTAACATCATCACTGTATGGAACAGCATGACATTTTATGGGATATCAAGCTCTCTGCAGATTAAAGAACATCTGAAATAAGAAATTGATATAGCCCTGAGACAAGGCTATGAAGGCTATTATTTCTCTTGCCAGATCAAAATAACCAACTAGGGCTGATAATATGGTTCTTTAGTAGAGCACTTGCTTAGCATGTGTGTTATTCTTGCACCTTTTAAAAAGTTATTTAAATTATTTAGCCATTTCCATTTCTATAATCAGTTAAAATGTATTTCTTATTATTATTATGTATATTTCTACTTCTTGTATCCTCATTGAAAACAGTGTCACCACTGATCAATCATACCAAACTACAATCAACTTCAATTTTCTTATCATTGTGAAAATATGCAAATGAAAAAGCTAGGTGTAGAAATGTTATTCAAATTATTTATATTATCATTTTCATGATTGAATTATGCAACATAGTCACTCTAAATAGTGTTACTTCCTTTATTATGATATCAAAAATTAATTCAGGACTTCACAAACTTATTAGCTAAGCCTGTATTTTTGGTATAATCATGTGGCTGTAGAACACCTACTTGAATTTTCAGGACTGCAATTTGTATGATCTCCCAAAGGATTTAGGATAACAAAGGACTTAAATATCAGATATTGATTTTTTCAGAACACAGTGGTCAATGAAGCTTCATATTTAATGTTTAAGATAATTTGCTTTGGGTCACTTTTAACATATGAGATAAAATGAAATATATAAAAATCATAAAAATATTATATATTCATATAAATTATTACAAATTTCACCATGGCATTCGAGGCAATGGATACTAATCATGCTAGTAAAATTGTCTATATTATGTGATGCTAGTCTTTGTCTCAAAGTCCATGGGAAAATAGATATTTTCCCTCTGTTGGATATATGTTTTCTAGTTAATGGGCTTACCAAAGATAGGAGAAAATGAGATGAATAATGACCAACTTTCTTTTTTGCCAATTGAAAATAGAAGAACATTTTCAAGTTATCTTTTCATTCCATCTGCCATTTTCATGCTTTATTGTATCAAATGGTCCACTCCTTCTCAGTCATTTTTTACTTACAAAATATTATTCATATCATTCTATATTAACCCAAGAACCTTGGCATGTGCACTGCTTCAGTGCTTGCCTACTAAGATAAGAATTTCCAGGCTGGGCGTGGTGGCGCACGCTTGTAATCCCAGTACTTTGGGAGGCAGAGACCGAAGGATCCGGGTTCGCGGCCAGCCTCAGCTCTCTCTCTCTCTCTCCGTCTCTCTCTCTCCCTACCTAGTGAGGCCCTCCGCAACTTTGTGAGACCCAGTGTGATAGTTAATCTAAGTTGTCAACTTGACCTGATCATGACACACCCAAGATTATGTGATTTTGGGTGTGTAACAGCAGATTAAAGAGAAAGCCCTGCCCTGAATGTAGGCAGCAGAATTCTGATAGGTGCGGACTTAGATAAAAAGGGAGAAGCGACTCGTGTGCGCGACTCGTTCCGAGGAAAGTAGATCTGCTCTCTCCTG
>PVJS01029042.1:0-25066 GCA_004027185.1 Glis glis
ACACACACACACACACACACACACACACACACACACACCTACTGGTCTGAGGGATGACAGGTCCTGTCAAATCCATTTTATTATGTGAAGTGATATGTTCACATCATCTGGGAATTAGGATGTGGATATATTTGAAGTCACTATTCAGTTTTCCAATCTTCTTTCCTCAGCATAAAGTTTATGAAATTTGTACATTTGCTGCACGTCTCAGCAGTTCACTGTTTATAGATGAGTGGTATTCCAATGTGTGAATATGAAATAGTTTGTCTATTCTCTGATCGATGGATTCTTGAACCATTGTTAGTTACATCTTTCTCAAAAATTATTCTATATGCATCATAGACTTTAATGTAAAACCCAAAACTTTTAAAACTTCTAGGAGCTGATACAGGAGAAAATTCCAGGTGACTCTTGGTTTGGTACTGACACTATTGGCACAACATCAAAAGCATGGCCGAGCCGGGCGTGGTGGCGCACGCTTGTAATCCCAGTACTTTGGGAGGCGGAGACCGGAGGATTCATCTGGGTTCGCGGCCAGCCTCAGCTCTCTCTCTCTCTGTCTCTCTGTCTCTCTCCATCTCTCTCTCTCTCTACCTAGTGAGGCCCTCTGCAACTTCGTGAGACCCGGTTTCAAAATAAAGTATAAAAAAATAGGGCCGGGGGTGTAGCGCGGAGGTAGAACACCCCTGGGTTCAATCCCGGGTACCGCAAAAAAAAAAAAAAAAGCATGGCCAACAAAAGAAAAGTGATAATTGGAACTTTATTCAAATTAAATATTCCCCTGTGTGAAATATAGAGTTATGAATATAAAAAGACAAGCCATAGACTGGGAGAAAATATTTGCAAAATGCCTATCTTATAAAGTGCTATGTTGCTATGAATTAATAACACCTAAGGGAGGGTTGATGAGATATAGTCAATATTGGATTGGTAGAATGGGAACACATCTATGTCAATTAAGTTTCTCCAGACCATTGTGAAGAATTAATAAAAATCCAGAGTGTCTATTAAACTTCTAGAACTTTATATTATACCAAGGACCTATAAAATGATAGCCTTCCATTGAGTCAATTTGTTCCTCTAACAAATATGTGACAAATGCTTCCTTTGTACCTAGTCCTGTTCCAGGAGCAGAAGTTATGGAGGTGAAGGAAATGGAAAAAGTTCATGGTCTCTTGGCAAGAACATCGAGTTAGTGAGGTTATTATTAAGTATTATTTTTTAACTACAGCTAATCTATCTAGAGGAGATAAACAGCTGCTTTAGGTGAAATAGACACGGGTTGACTGATTCAAGGGCACACAATGGTGTATAGTTCAAGGGACATCTTATTTGGAGAAAAGAGGAAAGACTTTTTTCCCCTTTGTGGCATTGGGGCTAGAACCCAAAGATGCCTTACCAAAGAGCTATATCCCCAGTCCATTCTACTTTTGATTTTTGAAACAGGGTTTCACTAAGTTGACCAGGCTCACCTCAAATTTGTGATCTTCCTACATCAGCCTCTTGAGTACCTGGGATTATAGGGGTGCAACACTGCAACCAGCTGAGGACTTCTTTTTCTGGTAATTAACATCCTAAAACACAAAAAAATATTTTAAATGCCCATGCCTTGTATCTCTGAGAGATTTCAAATTCCCTGATAGATTTTGCTATTACTTGAATTTAAATTACAAAGAAACTGAAAACAAAATAGAACGTTAGTTCCTCATTTGCACCAAATCACATTTCAATTCCTCAATATCCCTATATAAGCAGTGGATACCAAATTGGAAAGCTCAGTCAATGTGCAAAACAGATAATGGTAAACTTTATCATTTGCATCATCCCAGAAATTTAGATTGGAGAGTGTTCATTGACGTGATTTTCCCTGAGAGGTAGAAAAACAGAAACTAATTATATATTGATTTGGAAAACAAATGTTTGAACTAATGGGCTAATTAAAGTGAATTTTTCATAGAGGGTAATGAGTTAAAAAGAGTAGAATTGTCACCTGAAACATTTCTGGGGGGGGGAGAACAGAAATGGAAAGAGGGCTATAGAATAAGTGTAATACAAAGGAGGAAGAGAACCTTAGTCTCTAAGAATGGAGAAGGGTGTAACGGATGGGAAGAGATGAGTTCTTGTTGGGGTGTCTTAGAGATGACTCCTTATATTCATCCACAAGCCTATCATGCTTTACAGCTATTTCACATATCCTGGCTTCTCTGTGACATGCTTTTTCTCTTATAGTCATCATTTCTTTCAACTGTCCTAAGAGTGAAATTCTTGACCTTCTCCTTTATCCAATCTTTTTACTTTGGCCATAGGGATTTATTATCTATGTTCCAATGAGTCCTGATCTTAGAAAAATAAATGAAAATTTGTTACTTTCACAGAAAAACCTGAATAGTTTCTTTGGTGTTCTTAGTAGATATTACAAGTTTGTGCTGTGGAAGCTGCTGATGAGATTAGAAGTCTCTCACATGAATGACTTGGAGTCAAAAATTATTATTAGAGATAAAGGGCAGCTGGGGAGAAGACAGAGATATTATTCCCTCCTTCAACCAACATCCTTCTTTAATTGAGGGTTTAATCAAAGCATTGTAAAAATGATTAAATACAGGAGCCAGCAAAGCATTCATGGGATGAGTCAGGGAAAAACAGCAAGGCAGTTACGGATGAATGAAGGAAGGAAAGGGTAAACAATAGTGGGAAATATGGAGGTTAGGTCAGGGTACAACTGCTTATTGGTCCCATTTGGTCCTTGGTAATTTGCTTGCATGCAAACAAGTTTACAGTTTGGTGGGCAGTTTGGGCCCCCCACCAAGCTGGACCAAGGTGACCTCAGAGCTCCAAGAATGCTCTGAGGTCACCAGGAATGACCAATGACCAAGAATGTGTCCAACTTTTCCTCCTTTTTGTCTTTGAGACAAGGCAAGTAGTACAAGTTTTGGAAATTCCTGTTTTTGAAACATCAATTGTTTCCATGCAATTTTGCAGACTGCATGGAGAACACAAAGCAGTATTACAATCAAAATGACCAAGCCAAGCAGTCCCCATACATGAGTAGAAAAGTACTTAAAAGGGCTAAGACTAGAAATACCATCAGCCAACCTTTCCCAGATTTTAGCATATGTAAAAGTTGGAGTTTTAGTATTAGCCATGGCCAGAACTTGAGATTATAATTTTATTTTATTTTATTTTTTATTTTTATTTTTTAATTTTTTTGGTACTGGGGATTGAATCCAGGGGCATTCTACCTCTGAGCTACACCCCCACCCCTTTTTTAATTCTTTATTTTGAAACAGGGTCTCACTAAGTTGCAGAGGGCCTCACTAAGTAGCTGAGGCTAGCTGCGAACCCGGATCCTCCGGTCTCAGCCTCCTAAGTACTGGGATTATAAGCGTGCGCCACCATGCCCGTCTGAGATTGTACTTTTAATACAACTAATGAAGCATTATGAAAAGGATCTAATCCTAGTAAATGATTTTTAACACGAGACCATTCTGTATCATTATCCTTGTAAGGCATTTGTTACACAATGTTTAGTAATACTATAATGACATTGCAAATGCTGTGACCATCGTAAATCCTGTAATTGTTCTCCAATCCAAATTACAGAGTCTTTTAACTTGAACTTCTCCAAGGATTTCTTGTTCGATGTGAATCTGAGTCTGCCAAGTTTATACACACACACACACACACACACACACACACACACACACACATTTTTAATTCCTGTAAATATTTGGCATTTTGGACTGAATGGTTTAGAACAATGGCAACAGTGGACGCAGAGGCAATGATACCAGCAAGGATGAAAATTCCAGCAATCAACCACCAAATAAACCTCTTTGTTCTTCTCTTCAAATGGGTTAACAGTTCTTACATGAAAGCTACCAAGGAGGTCTCTTATCAAGATTCCTCAAGAGTAACTGGTATCCACACTGCAACAGGTTTTTTAAGATTATAACATCAGTAACATTATCCCAAATGGTATAATTAATACATCACTGTAGGAGAATCATCACCAATTTGAAAAGAATTAAAAGTAGTAAGGGCTAAAAATAAAAAATCCTTAGGGGAAGCATGACTCCATAGTCCCTCTTTTGTTTTAGAAGAGATTTTTGAATTGGGGTCAATATAATAGTTTGATTTTTGGTAATGGCTATTAAAGAATTGTTTAGACTATTTTGTTAGAAGTTGTATATTTGTGATGTTAGTAGACAACAATTACAAATATATATAAGGATAATACAAAATAATACTATTAGGGACAAAAACAAATTTAGTTTGTATAATAGTGTTGATAATAGATGATGAGATAAAAAATTTTTTTAGTTCACTTGCCCATTTTTTGATTGGGTTATTTGTTTTTTTAGTGGTGATTTTTTTAAGTTCTCTGTATATTCTAGATATGAGTCCTCTATCAGAGGAGTAGCTGGTAAAAATCTTCTCCCATTCTGTCGGCTCTCTGTTGAGGTTCAATTTCGACTTATTATATATAATTATTATAAATACTCAATTTTTAATCAGAGTGGCATGATTTGGAATGCCAAATGTTTGAGTACTTCTAGTTTTCTTTTCTCAAAAATGGTCACAATACAATCATTCATATACAAATATAAACCTTAAAAAGTATATTACTATTAATAATTTTTGTTTAGAGGGCATTGGCTTGGTAAATAGTCTTTCTAAGTTTTTTATTTTAGAAGTTATTTAGTAAATATATATACATATATATTTAATTTAAAAAAAAGTAATAATTAACATCACAGTTGCATTACTATTGGAGTGAAACTTAGAATTTATTGCTTAGTAAGGTACCTATAATTACAGCTTTATGTAGGTTAACAGCATTGGCAAAAATATCAAAGAATAGCTCTAGACCATTTATAAATTTAGAAAAGAGTGTTCATGATAAGAAACAGGATTATTAGCAGATGGATAATTGTATTTTTATACAATAATGAACATTTAGTGAAAGCAAACAGATGTAAACCAGGTCTTTTTCTTTTTTTGTGTGTGTGTGGTACCAGGGATTGAACCCAGGGGCATTCTACCTCTGAGCTACACCCCCATCCCTATTTTTTATTCTTTATTTTTAAACAGGGTCTCACTAAGTTGCGGAGGCCTCATTAAGTAGCTGAGGCTGGCTGTGAACCCGGATCCTCCAGTCTCAGCCTCCCAAGTACTGGGATTACAAGCGTGCACCACCACGCCTGGCTGTAAACCAGGTCTTAAATGATAGGGATTTTTGAATGGTACTAAACATCAGATATAATGTATATTGTATAAAGATATCACTTACTGTTTGTTTTGTATGTATATAAAATTCATATATCTAATGTAATAAGCTTTTATGAAATATATAGATAATCCTCAGATATAGATGTGTAGCATATTTAGCCCTTAGATGTATATACAGCTATAGTCATAGTTATATAGGGTGTAAAATATATATATTAACTCAAAGTTATAGTTTATTTAGTCTGTGTTACAAAGTAATCATTAAACACATGTAAAATATATAGACATTTATACCCTGATTTTCCTAAGGTGCAGCTTGTAAAGTAGTCAAAGATCTAAGGATGACAGTAAATACAAAAGATTATTATGATAAAACAATCTTTAAGCTAATTTTTAGAAAATGTTAAGGTCAGAAAATCATATTGTTTTAAATATAAAAAAGAGAGAGCATAAAAAACAAGAAATTACATTAATAAAATGCAAAATTTTAGGCTAGTTTTTGTAGAACTTTACAAAGAACATGTCAATAACTTAAGAAAACCCAATTGTTTTCATCATGGGATGAATGTATTAAATGTGACTTTTTTACAAATGTGAGCAGATGTTCCAAGTCACCACGACTGTTCGGGGGCTCCAGCAGATGCACAGCAAGCAGCATGAATACTCTGATTGTACTAGAATCCCTTTCCACCACCAATTCCAGTCTGGGTGTTGTAGAGTTGCTCAGGTAGATGCTACATAGGCAATGAGTTTGCATCATACCTCAGGAGCCCTATGCATAGGAAAACAAATCTTTTTTTTCAAATCAGCTAACAAACTGGCTTCACCCTCTTCTGTAGATGGAAACATTGAGTTTATTTCCCTGTGCAGAAAACAATTCTGTCCATATTCCAGGAGTTGACACATCCCTTCCTTCCTTCCTTTATTTTTTTTCTCTCTCTCTTTTTCAGTGTTGGGTATTGAATCCAGGGAAATTCTATCTCTGAGTTACACCCCCAGCCTTATTTTATCTTTTATTTGGAAAGAGGGTCTTGTTAAGTTGCGTAGGCTGGCTTTGAACTTGCCTTCCTCCTGTCTCAGTCTCCCAAGTACTGGGATTATAGGCATGCACCACCATGCCCAGTTTGACGCAAACCTTTTTAAAGTTCTTGTTTTTGCAAGCATTCAAGAAAAGACAGTCCTGAAGAAAAGATATTGGTAATATACATGTAAGTGAGAAAACCATAAATAATCATCTCCACAAATGATCCACCTCTCATTTCTTCACTGTATGTACTTTTAGCCAAAATTTCCCCTAGTTCACCACATGGCCAGTAACAGTGATGGATCTGGCTTTGAAGGACTGGAACTGAATTCATTCCATTCACCACGGGCAACATTAAGATTACTATTGCCTTTAATCCTAGTACATTGGAGACTAAGGAGAACCTCATGTTTGAGGCCAGAGTGCCATAACTTAGCAAGAAGCTGTTTCAAAATTAACAATAAAATAAGACTAGGGGTGTAGATCAAAAGTAGATCTACTTTGTTCTATTTTCAATTCCTAGTATCACAAAACAAAACAAAAAAGATGACTATCACTAGGATGCTGCTCATCAGGTTGAGGACAACATGCAGTATCCACCCCTACTATGGCCTTGTAAGTCCCACATTTAACCAGTTGAAGAAACTCCCAAACACACTGAGTTTTACTTTACAAAGAGAAGCCACTTGTGCAACAGTTTCTCCATTGATGTTTTGAGTGTGTTTAGTGACTAAGCAGTAGAACCATGTGCAAAAGTATACATTTCACATACTTATAACATGAGAGAATTTTGTATTCCAAATCCAGACAAAGCAGATTCTAGATACAGTGGAGTCACAACTCATGAGAACAAAGGGGCTGATGGTAGGAAAGCACACAGAAACTAAGTCAGTGATTTTCAACAACCACCAGTTGGGATTATGCATAAGAGCAATACAAACATGTAATATGGAGGAGAGGGTGTAGAAAGTCACAAAGGTGCACACCAGGACAAGGATGCTTTGGGTGGCTCTGGACTCAGGGGAGGATCTAGGGGAAACATTCATGCTGTGAATGTGTTGGACTCGCTGCTTGTGCCTGTAGAGAATGAAAATCATGGAGCCACTGGACCAGACCATGAGCACAGAAGATACAACTTCAGGAAATACAGATAATGATGCATATATTGAGCCTGTGATTTTGTCAGGACATGCAATAGAACAGTACCCAAAATCTCTTTTCGTTGTCACATTTGTACTACTCCATTCACCATATGCATAGAGAGGAAAACTGAAATGGACCACCATGTACAAGGACCAGAAGAGGGAAATGAAGAAGCCAGTGTACTTTGGAGCTATTACTTTAAGATCTTTCCAACAGGAGTTCATGGGGCTGATCATGATGTTCTGGAAGATGTTCAGGAGGCAGGTGATGGCAATAGAAACACTCCTGCCCACTCTCTGAATATACAAAATAAGGTGGCATCCAAAATCATTGAAGGAATGTTTCAACCCCAAAGATGCCATTGTCTGTGGAACTCCTTGAGAGAGAATGACCACAAAGTTGGCTATAATCAAGTGCTTGAGAATCAAATCTGTGGACCTTAATGTTCTTTCATTGTAGTAAAGGACTAGATAGCAGGAAAGAAGAGAGAAATTTCCCAGAATTCCAACTGTCATCTGTAATAAAAACATTGTTCCTATTGCGAAATTCCTGGGGGGCAATTCTGTCATTTAGCACATTTCCTTCAAATATGGCAGCAGTCGTTCTTCTGATTAAAATGGCTATTTAAAAATTTTTATAGCCACATTCTGTGATGCAGAGTTGAAACCACTGAGGCAGAAGGATAGCTTGATTCCAGCATTTTGAGGCCAGCCTGGGCAATGTGACAAGACCACTATTTCAAAAAAATTCTTTTGCTCAATAAGTCACTTTGATTAATGCTTTTGTGGGATTGGCAAAGACATCAAGATGCACATATTGATGAGCAGAATTCCAGTGTGTTTCTTAAAAAGTCAGCATTAAATATCAGGCATGTTCATCTGGGAGAAGCTAGGCAAAGCAAGAACAAATGGAAAGAAAACATAAATCAACATTTCCAGAATAAATAGATATTTGCCAGTCACTAGAAAAAGACAACTCCAGTCACTACCAACACCATACAACAAATTAGTTATTTGTGTGTGTGTGTGTGTGTGTGTGTGTGTGTGTGTGTGTTTGAGGATTGAACCCAGAGCTGTTCTTTTCAGTGAGGTAAAACCCCCAGCCTTTTTCTTTTTTTTACATTTTTGCACCAGGGTCTCACTAAGATTCTGTGTGCTGGTTTAGAACTTTTGATCTTCTTGCCTTAGCCTCCCAAGTGCTGGGATTACAGGTTTGAGCCACCACAAATGTATACAGATCAGTTCTGAATAAATTTTTGTTCTAAATTTCAAAGAGCAATAATGGAATTTTGTAATAAGGAAAGAATTTTTCTTTGTTCTTAGGAAAAAAAATTATTAAATTTCAAACACATTAGACATTATCGAAATGACACATTAGGTCATATTAAATTAATGGTGGTGAATGCCTGTAATCCCAGGTCTTGGGAGACTGAGACAGGAGGATCTCAGGTTGGAGGCCGGCCTCAGCAATATTGTGAGACCCTCAGCAACCTAGCGAGACCCTGTTTCAAAACAAAAGATAAAAAGGCTGGGGTGTAGCTCGGAGTAGAATGCCCCTGCATTCAAACCCCAGTACCAAAACCAAATACATAAGTAAATGAATGAAGAGGAAGCGGTCATCAAATTCCATATGTACACACACACTTGTATGTGTTTGTGTGAGATTAATGTTTCCATTGTGAATAACTATTACAGCATATATGATAGAATAAGTGTCAAAAGAAACTTCAAGAAAAAAAGATAGTATTTAATGAGCAATAAATATAGGGAAAATGTCCAGTACCCCATCATGAATTGCCCAATAATAATAGTTATGATGCATATCATTAGTTGACACTTCACTATAATTTTCAGTAGAACAGTCTCCTAAGTCTTTTTGAACTATGATGTTTTTGTTTCTCCATTTGACAAGCATATGCATAGGGAAAATTACATTTGCCAACATATACAGGGCTGGGGGGACAACTGAAAACCTATCATGGTTGAAAGTTGTATTTAAAGTTCTACACACCTAGAGTTCTTGGGGCTTATTAAGATGCCGGAAGACACAAGAGGAAGATGGTGCCAATGGAAACACACTGCTAAATCTGTGAGGGTAGAAAAATTATGTGTCCAAAACTTTGAAGGAAATACTTAATCTAAAAGGCTGCTATGGTATTGGAGACATTTTTTTTTTTTTTTTGCGGTACCAGGGATTGAACGCAGGGGCGTTCTACCTCCGCACTACACCACCGGCCCTATTTTTTATACTTTATTTTGAAACCGGGTCTCACGAAGTTGCGGAGGGCCTCACTAAGTAGAGAGAGAGAAAGAGACAGGGAGAGAGAGAGAGAGAGAGAGAGAGAGAGAGAGAGAGGGAAGGAGAGAGTGGAGACATTTTAAAGAGAATGAGTAGGAAATGGCTTCATCTCCCTTTCCATTATTCTACTAGTATCTCTGTTGCTGGTATTTCATGGGACAATTTTGGTTGTAACAACTTTTTGTTTAATGTAAATGTTTGTTCCATAGGCCAATATCAAATACAAATAAAGCTTTTGCGATCATAATAAAATGTAGTGCCCTAATTATCATCTAATCCTATTGGAAACATGCCTGTCCAAGTTGCATTTAATGAATGCAAGATAGACTCAGTAGTTTGGGCAGAAATATTCATTTCTGCGTTCTCCAGGAACAAATATATAGTGGAATCTATGAAATAAATTATTGAGCAACATTATTTTGTCCCTAAAGAATCAAACATGAAGTACAAACATGTGACAAAATAGTGTAGGATAGAAATTAAATTCTTAGTAATTTCAGGTTAAACTGTTATATTTACTAATACAATGACACTATTAAGGCAGGACCCTCGGGCTTTGTCCTTAAAACTATATTTGGCTAAAAGCAAAATAAAATAATAAAGCTTTTTCACAGTTCCCTCTTAGATATTAATAAGCAAACAGTTCAGAAGATAAGACAGCACAGGCTTTCTCAAATATAAACGAAGCGGTGATAAAAAGAAAAACAATATAATGATTAATCTAATGGTTAATTGCCTGGTCTGCTTCTGTCATCACGCTTACACACGTCTCATGCCTACCCCTCCCCTCTCAACATTAGGAGACCAAATGTATATAAGAACTTGTACACTCAGTAATCAGGGTTCAGACCTGAAGCTTTGCTTTCCAAGCTTTCACTAGTGAATAAAGAATCCTGCTTCCAACTCCAGTCTCCTGACTTTGGGGTCCTAGATTTTCTGAAACACTACCGGAATTAAGATACATTTTCAAAAGACATTTATATACAAGAGATATGCAAATAAAATCTTTTTTGGGGGGTACTGGAGATGGAACCTGGAGGCATTCTAAGTCAGAGCTACATCCTCACCTCTTTTTTATTTTATATTTTGGAACAGAGTCTTGCTAGGTTGCTGAGAGTCTTGTTAAGTTGCTGAAGCTGGTCTTGAACCTGTGATCCCCTTGTCTCAGCCTCCCATGTACTGGGATTACAGGCATGCACCACCATGCCCAGTTTAGAATCTTGATAATATAAATTATTGTGTATTGTATACATTATAATGATATGGAAAACTGTCATGAGTATGGGATGCATGTTAGAATATTATTAAGCCAGAGTAAATAACGCAAGATATATTTGGTCCTGACAACCTCTTTCCGGTACTCAAAATTTTAATGTTACCTTCACTTAAATGTTGTGCTTCTAAATTCAACAGGGATAGCAGCCTCCCCTCAATCATCTCACCACAGGTGTTTCAGTGACGCTGTTAAGTGGATCATAAAATTAGGGTCACATAAGAATATACTGTACTCCAGAAACAAATTAAGATATTGATTTCTGCACATGATTAGGTGATTATTATAGTTCCATTCTCATCTTTAGTATAGATTGAAGAATTTATAACACACCTTTAGTAATAAAAATGAAAACTTAGCCTATGATTCCTGTAAGGTTTGTTTCATTACTACAATTTATAAGCACCTTGAAAATTGGATTTCATTATCACTGGGATTATTAATCAATAATAATCCTCAGTGAGGATTTTATTAAACTATAATAGGAGCCATCATGATTTGGCATAAGGCCAGTGACACTTCTCCTTTTACTAGCTCAGCTCATAGTGAAGGAATTCTCCCTCTCCCTTGTCTACTTTTGTACTGGACCTGTTTCTATTTCAAAATTCTTTTTCCAGACTTGAGCACTTCCCCAGACTTCCTTTCCTTACAGACTCTGTCTCTAAGATAGAAACAGAAAATACTCACCACACTTCTTGCCTGCAAGGTAGTGGAGTCAGGGGAGGATCATGAAGGCCAGCGCTGTGGGAGAGGGAGGCGGCTGGGCTCTGAGATAAAGGTTTGTGATTCTGTGACCTCACTTCCCCTCAGAGCTGCAATTATCATTTCACCTTCAATGGCAATGACAGTGGAGGCCTGGGGAGCTTAAAACATTATTGAAAAGCTTTTTACCAGTTGTTAATTACTAAAACCAATTATAAGTTATTTTTAAAAAAAGCATCTTCAGAATAACTGTTGAAGTGTTTGTGAGAGGCTCTTACTTTTCCATGATCCCTAAAGACTGACTGGGTCTCATATGAAAAGGGCAGGAAATATTGCAGGAGGAGGTATGAGAGACTTACGTAGAGGTATTTGTATCTCACTGGACTTCAGGCTTCCCTGAGTTCTTCCACCCCAAATACAGTTAATTCTTAATTATCAGGTTCGTAAGCTACATATTTTAAAAGTACCTAGAAGAAAACCAGAATCAGACAAAGTATGTGATATGGTATCTAATGAGGTAAGAGTAAGGGAAGAATATCAGAATTTAGTTTAGAAAAACATTGGAATCATTTGTATAATTGAATGTGAATTAATTTGTAAATGGAAATATTCTGGAAAATTTTACTTTATGAATGTTGATGCCATCATATAAAGAAATATAAAATATTATGGTCCAAATAAATACTTTGCCTCCTGTGAATCTAAGCTATTTTCACTATGTATTACCATGTGAGGCCTGACCTGTTATTACATGATATGAAGCCCCCAGCATAAATCACATTGTTAGAATGTGTGGTAGCCAAGCCCCTAAGCACACCAAAATACTCCTTTCATGCATGATATTTCAAGGGCCTGAGTATCACATCCCTGTAGACATCCAAGTAGCAAATTTTGGCCTCACTTTGGGTAAGCAAGCTTTTTAACCACACAGGCAACCTCCTGGTCTTTGAAAAAGCTCTGTTACAGCAATGTGAGCATGTTTGCCTCGGCATCTGGATTTCCAATAGCATTTATTTATATTACCCAGGACCTTTGGGATCATGTGAGTATGCTTAGCATTTTGAGGAGCCAATGTGGGTCAGAGATAGATAAAGAAACAGCATCTGCATCCTGTGGATCCATTACACCCATTTGCATATTTTGGCATCAACTCGATTAGTCATTACCCTCCTTCACCTACCAACATCATCTTAGGTAGGCCTAATTCTCCACTACACATTGCATTTCCAAGTCAAGGAATAGAGCTATGTGGTTAAACAAACATACCTCAAACACACAAATACACTTACACACTCAATATGTAAGATCACATATATACATACATCTATAGCATGCACACACATATATTTAAACACATTCATATGTACTTACATTCACCTTCATGCAAACTCACAATGTAGACACCAACACAAATGTCATGGTTCCACTCAATTTCACACAAACATTCACATAGTTACCTGTTGTGTGTATCATACTGATGAACCTGCTTTGGAAGGCCTTGCTCCATATATAGGATAAGAAGCAACCCAACATTGGCAGGCTCTGGTGAGTTTCCACATGTTGGTGACATCTGGGGTGGTGGAGTCCCTGGAGATGACCTTTCTCAAGTAAAGGGCTACTTTCCCTGTTCATACAACTTCCAAGATGGCGGCTGCATGGGGGTGGCCATATTGACTCAAATGCCCTGAAAGTTGAGAGCTGGGGTGAACACTTGACTAGAAGCAATTTTTGGCTCTGGGAATCTATTGGTGGTAGAATGTTGAGACCCAGTGAGTGCCGTGGCTTCTGTGAGATTGGTGCTGGATTGTCTTGGATATCGATGATGAGTGAGAGCCTGTACCTGTGGATATCAGTGATATGGGTCTTGGGGGATGAAGAAAAGGGTATGTGGAACTCTTGGGGGTTTGCATAATCAACCATTTGAGAGTGTGTGAAATTGTTAGATGGGCAAATCTGTAGGTGATTGATGGAGGGGCTTCAGGGATAGCAATGGCATGGGGAATCTGAAGGTTCAAAATTAGTGGCCTGAGGGACAAAGGGCCTTACAAAATTCTTTTTGTAGGGTTTGGAAAATCTGTTTAAAGGTTCTGGGGATTAGGATGAAGAACATTTTGGGTCTACTCTTCAGCCTGCCATATTTTCTTTAATCAACATAACATTTTTGAAATTCATCCATTTGCTGCATGCATCAGCAGTACATTCCTGTAAATGGCTGAGTGGTAGTCCAACATGTGAATATTCAATAGTTCATCCTTTCTCCTATTAATGGACCATCTTTCCTTACACCTTTCTCAAAATTAGCTAAATGGGTCATTGACTTAAGTAGTAAAAACAGTTTTAATAATATACTAGGAGGTGAAATAGAAGAAAACCCAGGTTACTTTTGGTTTGGTCATGACTTTAGGTAATTAGCAAAATCACAGTCCCTAAAATTAAATGTGGTGCTCTTTGAATTATACTATTAAGAGAAGAGAAACACAAGCCACCAACATAGAGAAAATGTTTGCAAAATCCAAAGCTGACAAAGTTCTTTGTTCCACAACTTATTCCAATAAGAAAAGGTGAAAACTCAGTTAAAAATCTCTAAAGGTCTAAAAAGAAAATTAACCAAAAAAGATACACAAATGTCAAACGAGCATAAGGAAAGGTGTTCATCAGATGTCATTATCACATATGGCTCTGTTTTAAAAAACAGCTGCTAAATACACAACCAGGAATGACCAGAGCCCCATACCCAATATCCAGGTATCTGAGGGACACTGGCTCTATTTGCAGCTGCTACACCTGTGTGCCATACCATAGCAAAGGCGGGGTAGAGTTCCAGCAGCAGATGTGGCTGGTATAGGCAGAGTGAGAGCTGTGGAGTAGAAGTACATGCCATAGACAGAATCTGGAGGGAAGAGGGATCATGGGATAGAAGAGGGTCATTATCATCACTGTATTCTGCTACATTATTCATCTAGCCACCCCCCTGATTTAGAAATCCACGAAACCTCCATCATTCCTCATTTGTACTCAACCCTTCTAGACTATATTGTCCCCCGTCAACGTGTGACCTTTATGAGGTACACCCTTGTTTTCCCTATTCCAAAGACTTCAGTTCTGTCCTCTTCACTTTCTCTCCCATTTGTAAACGTCATCCTATGTGTCTCACATCCCCTTGCCCTGAATCTACTCCCGATTCCACTAACTCAGCCCACTCCTTGTGTGCCCTGTGCCCAACACCACTGTGCTCAACTTTCAGGCATCCTTAATTCCTCTATGAACCGAATGCATGCTTCTGACCCATGGCCCACAACCCTATAATTCCTGCCCTTTTCTCCTGAGTGCTTTAGCCCACTCATGCCCTTGTCCTCCCTAGGTCCCTTCACTTGCCTGTGTTCATCCCCCCCCCCCACATGCCTATCATCTTCTGCTAGGTTCTATCTCCTTTACCTATGCTCTATACCTGCCTTGGTCCATTATTCTTTCAAATGTCCCATTTACCAATACTTCTTATCATGTGCCTTCCAATGACCCTTTACCCACTTTTGCCCATCATGACACCTTACAATCCTTTTCCACCCAGAACCCATTCCCCTCATATCCTCACATCTTTAGACACAGTGTCCCTTTGTAATCTTAAGCCTGACATTTCACTTTTACCCACTAGTAGCATGGAATATTCTTTTCCTTCATTCATTTGCCTTCTCTGTTCCCCTACAGTGTCCCTATCCCCATCATCCTGCCTCTATGAGCCACCATCTTATGCCTGACCTCTTCCTTTCCCTGTTCTCTCTACTTAACCTCATCTATCACAGAGGTGTACATTTTCATTCCTATAAAAATTCCACTGTTAAACAATTATGACTGGCTGTTTATGACAAATTTCCTTTGGGTGGTATTGTTCACACAGTTCAAGATGCAAGGCAGGTCAAATGGCAAAATTGTGAGAATTTCCAGTGAGCTACCAAAGAGGTTAAATAGTGAAAATTCTCCAGCATGCGGACTTTGGGGGCTTCCAGAGCCTTTCCTTCTTTTCCCCCTGGCTAGTAGCATGGTGATTTTCATGGTGCTATAGTTGCAAAGTGGTTTCTTTCAGGCCTGCCTGGGACCTGAATAGATGGGGATGGGATATGGAAAAACTAAAATGATGGCAGGCTCACCTGTGGCTACAGGTGCAGATTTAATTTTTTGCTCCTGGAGAACTCATTGGCCTCTAGCCATGACCTCAAAACAAGGCCAAGACAGCACAAACATATGCAGCAGTCCTCCTATCTATCCCTCCACCCAGTTGCAGTTATGTGGGCAGCCTTGGTTTAAACAAAAAAATTCCAGAGACACAGCAAACAGTCACAAACTTTTATTAGTATATATCATTAGTATATATCATTAGTATATATCATAATTATGTTTTGTTATTATTTATTCTTGTTAATATACTGTGCCTAATATATACATTAAACTTCATCATATGATGCATATATGAATAGAAAAAAACATAGTCTAAATAGGGATCAGTAGCATACATGATTCTAGGAATCTACTGTGGAGTTTGGAATGTATTACTCGTTGGATAAGGAGGGACTACTGGATTGCACTTCCCCATTCTCTAAGGTAGCCAATTCCAGCCATGCAGGACCATCTCCATTCTTGTGCTGTTCTCTGGGCCTTCTTTTATTTCATCTCTGTTCTCTGAACATCTAAAGGTATTCCTTAGGAAAAGTGCGTTTACTCCACACATAACCCAGTTATCAGGTGGGGCTAGTCTCACTTCTTCAAGACCTTACTTTACCACATCACATTCACAGCCTTGAAATGCAGATGTTTCTTCAGTTATTTATAGTAAGTTCAGTTATTTAAAACCCTAAGAGGTTTACCTCTCAGGGTCTTCTATGTACTCAACTCAACCTTCCTTAGGAAATTGGACTTTTCTTTAATAAGCCAAGCCATAAAACTCAAGCTCCTTCAAATATTCCTCAAATAATTCATGTTCATAGTGATAGCTCAGTGGCTCATGTGGAATTTTCAGAAGACATTACAGTGTTCACAGACATAGGTATAGCACTAGGGCAATCTAGAGTAAACAAATTAATATGCTGTTATGTGAGTTATTAAATTTTCTTCCAAAGTGTCTCGGTTGTCCATAGATGTGCATGTGTCTTCCACACTTCCCTTTACAATGTTCTAGCTCTTAGTTGTCTTGTGATTTTCACCTTTCCCCTCTCCCTATTTGACCATCAACATACAATCTTCCCTATTGTGTCATAGATAAATTTGTTTTTCCAAGAATACAACCTAGACTAATTACCTAAATTTTTTGTGATGTTGAGATTAGTATACCCAACTGTTTAATAAACCAGTTAAATACCTGCATATCTCTCTACCTGCCTTGTATTAAATCACAGCTGTGGCTATTTTCAGGAACTATGGACATCTGCTATTGTTCTACAACACTTCTATAGACCCCATCATATGACATGTAATTCTTGATAAGAAACAAAGGACGTTGTTACTCATGTGACAGCAAGCAGCATGAACATCCTATGTGCATTAGCTTTGCCTTCCTCACACATTTCAATCTGAGTGGCTTGACATGGGCAAGATGGATAGTACACATATAATGAATGCGGATCAAACCTGAGGATCCCTAAGAATAAGATAACCAAACTTTAAGGAGAACTGCTAAAGAACTGACCTCAGCCTTGCCCTCAAAAGGACACATTGTTTTTATTTTCCTTTGCCAAAAAAATTCTGTGTGTTATTCTAGAAGTTGAAACTATCCCTATCTTCCAAAGTTCATGTTTTCAAAAATATCTAACAAAAGACAATCCAAAACAAAAGATGTTTTTTAAGATAGACATGCGCATGAGTAGCCAGGCGTGGTGGTGCACGCTTGTAATCCTAGTACTTGGGAAGCTGAGACAGGAGGATCCGGGTTCACGGCCAGCCTCAACTACTTAGTGAGGCCTCTGCAACTTAGTGAGTTTTCAAAATAAAAAAAAACTGTTTTTAAAAAAAACTGTTTCAAAATAAAGAATAAAAAATAGGGCTGGGGGTGAAGCTCAGAGGTAGAATGACCCTGGGTTCAATATCCAGTACTGCAAAAAAAAAAAAAAGAAAGAAAGAAATGTGCATGAGTAAACCATGGAGAATTTTCTTACAAAAATTTCTACTATTCATTTGTTCACCATACTGACTTCTGGCAAACTTTTCCATAAATGTATTACTTGGTCAACCACCATGATTAAACTGACATTTTTTTTTTGTTAGTGTGGTACTGGGTATGGAACTCAGGGAAATTATACTCCTGAAATACACCCCCATATCTTTTTATTTTTTGTTTTTGAAACAAGGTCTGGCTAGGTTGCTGAGAGTCTCACTATGTTGCTGAGGCTAGCCTCCAATCTGCGATCCTCCTTTCTCAGCCTCCCAAGTACTGGTATTACAGGCATATACCACCATGTCTGGCTTTTAAACTGACTTTGAAAGACGGCAGTTAATCCATTTAATTTACTACTGGAAACACTTACTATAATTATAATCAACAGAAGTCTGTGCATTAGAATGAGGACAACTTGCTTTTTTTTTTTTTTACCTCTGCTCTGCCCATTTAGATCCCACATTGGACCTGATGAAAAAATACCAAACCCTTAACCTATTACCTTAGAAAAAAAATTACACTTCCATAATTTTTCATATTGATGTTTTGAGGGTGATAAGTGACTAACCAAACCTTGTGCATGAATGTGCAATTTACATAATTATAATGTTACAGGACTTTGTATACCTTATCCAAACTAAGCACACCATGCATATGCTGGAGCTACAGCTCACGAGAACAAAGGGACCAACAGTGGGAAACCAAACAGAAATGAAGTCAGTGGTATTCACCAACCACACATTAGAATTATGAAGAAGAGCAATACGAAAATTTAATATACAGGAGAGGGTGTAGAAAGTCATGAAGGTGCACACCAGGACAAGGATGCTTTGGGTGGCTCTGGATACAGGGAAGACCTGAGGGAAATATTAATGCTGTGAATGTGTTGAACCCACGGCTTGGGCCTGTAGAGAAAGGAAAACATGAAGGCACTGGATCAGATCATGAGCACAGAAAAATACAACTTCTAGGACTATCAATAATACTGCATATAATGAGTTTGCGGTTGTGTCATGACCTACAGTGGAACAGTACCCCAAATTTCTTTTTGTTATGTTTTTGTTACACCATGTGCTGAATGCATACTTTGGAAAAGTGAAATTTATTACCATGCACAGGATATAGAAGAGGTAAATGGAGAAGCAAATGTATGTTGAATCTTTAACTTTAAGATTCTTCCAAAGGAGTTCATGGAGCTGATCATGATGTTCTAGAAGACACTCAGGAGGCAGGTGATGACAATGGAAACATTCTTGCCCACTCTTTCAATAAAGTGAGCTTAAATCCAAAATCATTGAAGAAATGTTTAAACCCAAATGCTGTCATTATCTGAGGAACTTCTTTAGAGAGAATGACCAAGCAGTTGGCTATAGTCAAATGCCTAAGAATCAAATCTCTGGACTCAAATGTGCATTCATTGTAGTTAAGAAGTAGATAGTGGAAAAAAAGAAATTTTCCAAAGTTCCAACTGTTGTTTATGTTAAGAATATTATTCCTATTACCATTTCTCCAAAAGCTATTCTTTTATTCAACACTTTTTCTTTTAAATGATAGCAAAAGTCATTCTTCTAAGCAAAGTGGCCCATTAAAACTGGGAATGGACCCACCATATGACCCGGCTATACCACTACTGGGTATCAAACCAACAGGATTGAAACCAGAAAACTACAGTAATATATGCATACCCATGTTCATAGCAGCACAATTCACAGTGGCCAAATCATGGAACCAACCTAGGTGTCCATCAACAGATGAGTCGATTACAAAATCGTGGGAAATACACACAATGGAATTCTACTTAGCAATAAAGAAGAACAAAATAACATCATTTGCAAGAACGTGGAAGGATCTGGAGAACATTATGTTAAGCGAGATCAGTCAATCACAAAAAAAGAAGGGACATATGTTTTCATTAATATGTGCAACCTAAGGAGTAGTAGGGTCACACAAGGGACTCTGGTCGATAATGGAGAACCCTCAGCGGAACAAGGGAAGTGGTACAAGGGAAGGGGGAGGGCAAGAAAGAAGGGAATTAATGGAATTACTATCATAAACAATATGTACATGTGAAAATATACCAATATCATTCTTGATACTTCATACAGGTGGGGGGAGGCGGGGGGCACTAAGAGCTGTGTGCATATATGTTAACATCAAATAGATATTCATTGCAATGTAAGACTCCAATGCACCAATAAAAGCACATTAAAAAAATAAAAAATAAACTTTTTTAGGTAGTGTGCAGTGGTGTACCCCTCTAGTTACCAGCTACTTGGGAGGCTGAGGCAGGAGGATCACACTGGTACAGAAGTTTGAGGGAAGCCTGGCAAGCATAGCAAGACCTGTCTCAAATTTTTTTACACCACAACTAAGTATTATTGTATGTACTTGTGTGAAGACATAAAGGCACACATATTGATGGGGAGAATTCCCTGCATATTTCTCAGCAAATTCAGCATTAAAGTTCAGGTGATGTCAACCTGGGAGAAGCAATGAAAAGTGACAGTAAATGCATAGACAGTATAGGTCAAGTTTTTCAGAATAACCTGATATTTGCTAATCACATTAAAATGGAGCCAGCTTCAATCACTACCTATACCATACGACAAATCACTTCTGAATGGGTATATGATCTACATCTTAACGATAAGCCGTGCAATTTTTTTTGTGGTACTGGTGATTGAACCCAGGGACATTTTACCTCTGAGCTACACCCCCAGCCTAGTTTTTATTCTTTATTTTGAAACAGGGTCTCACTAAGTTGCAGAGGGCCTCACTAAGTAGCTGAGGCTGGCTGCGAACCCGGATCCTGCGGTCTCTGCCTCCCAAGTACTGGGATTACAAGTGTGTACCACCACGCCCAGCTGCAATTTTTATAGTAACAAAAGTTTTGTGATCTTAGGTAAGAAAATGTTCATTTAGCAGCAAAAGTTCATGTAACATATGATTGAAATGAGAAATTATGTCATATTAAGTTAAAAGCTAACTCTCATCAAATGCCATATGTACACAAACAAAAGGTGTGCAAAGGTTATTGATGTATATCCAGTGTGAATAAATCTTAGAAAATGCACAACACAATAAAAGTGGGCAAAACATTTCACAGAAAAAAAGACATTAGTCACTGATAATAAATATGGGGAAAATGTTAGTTACTGAAAATAAATATGGGGAATAAATCTTAGATAATGCACAATACAATTAAAGTGGGCAAAACATTTCACAGGAACATCACAGAAATGACATTAGTCACCAATAATAAATATGGGAAAATATCCTCATTAAAACTACTACCTCTAATCTTCATACACCAACCAGAATCCAAAACTAAAATGGTAGTAAATAGCAAGTTTGGTAAGGATCTGCATGAATCAGTAATCTTATGCACTGTTAACATGTATTAACACATTAAGACTTCTTTGTTCTACTTGCTATATAAATTGCTATATTCTTAATAAAATCAGAGTTGCCATCAACCCTCTCCTCACCTATGTGTGAGTTTCTTCATTAAGAAGATGGCTGTGTAGAAGCACTATGGACCTTAACAGCTGACTGAAAATAAATGCAAATATAGCTTCCACTGTATGATTCTATTTGCAAGAAAGTTCAAAACAGGAACAATTGATGTAAACTCTTCAATGGTTGAAGTAATAGGAACCTATATCACAACAATTCTGCTCCTACAAAGAATCCAACAGAACACTCCTCTTGGTAATAATGACTTAGAAGAGGAACAAAGGGTATTCCTGAAAAGCTGACAATATTCTGTTTGTTGATCTATGTGATCTATGTGTTGTATATGGAGATGTGTTTCATTTGTGAAATTCTATTGAACTGTGCATTTATGACTTCTGTATTTTATATAACTAAAAGACTTATCACTAAAAAGGGGGGCTGGAGAAAATGTTGTTCCTTGAATATGTTTGACCTACCACAGGTGTCTGTACATGGTGAAACTTATGGAGGCACAGGTGCAGATCATGAGCTCAAATGTGGATTACTCAAGAAAAATAACAATGCATATTGTGAGTTTTGACTTCGTTATAATGTTCAGCAGAACACTATCCTAATTCCTTTTTATTTTTTATTTACTCTGTGATGTTTTTGCTGCTCCATTTGACAACCATATACATAGGGAAAATGACATTTACCAACATATTCAGTGCTGTGAGGACAATTGGAACACCAATATACTTAGAAGCTTTATTTTAATTTATATCCATTTGAAGTTTTTGGATTGGACACACTCAAGAAGAAGATGGTGCCAATAGACATATCCTGCCAACTATATGAAGATAGGAAAATAATTGTGCTCAGAATCTTTGAGGAAATACTACAATAAAAAAGCTACCATGGTCATGCAGAAAGCATTAAAGAGAATGACTAAGAAGTAGCCCTGAGGGGAGATCCAAGATGGCGACCAAGGGAGACGCCACGCTACGATCTCTATGAGATGCACACCTCATTCGCTGTGAAAGCAACCTTTCCACAGAAGAAAGGCAACACAAACTTGAAATAAACAACGAAAAGTTTGAAACATGATGGAATCAAAGCCAGAAGACAAAACAGAGGAAAGTAAAAAGCTCCAAGCGCCTTACCTAAGGGAAGGAGGCGGCGCCATCTTGGCCGGACCAAGCTGGCCACTACCGGCATTGTGGCTTCCACGCGTCGCCGGCAGAGAAGCCAGGGACTTGTGAGAAGTTAAGCAGCTGCAGATCAGCAGAGACAAAAGCAAGCAGCGGCTCCTCCACACTTGAGAGACCAAATGGCGGTGGCGACAGCGGCCGCAGCGGCGCCATCTCAGCAGTACTTCACTGGCAGCTGTCAGCATTGTGGCTTCCACACAAGACAAACGGAGACACCAGCAACCTGTTGTGAACCCAGCAGCAGCAGAATAGCAGCAGAGAAGCCGAGCAGCGACTCGCTCCACGTGCGACACAGACCCAAACTGCTGCGTCGGCAGAAGGGGCAGCGGCACCATCTAGGTCAAACTGCGCCAATGGCTACCGGCGTTGCGGCTTCTGCAGGCCACCAACAAAGCCAGGGAGCTCTTATAAAACCAGCACTGCAGAGCATCAGCGACAAAAGCGAGCAGCAGTTCGATCCACACTCAGCAGAGTCCCCAGGACCCAGAGGCCTGACCAGAACCTGCGGCAGCGGCTGAGCCCATCCCCCCCCAAGAGATTAAGAGCAGTGCTCAACAAGACCGTAAGTCAACGAGCAGCCCCAGGGGGAGACCACCCAGCGTGGCCACAGGGACTCACCGGGTCTGAGACAATGCAGATTGCCCTGGAGGAGGTGGGAGTGGGGTCTGCTGTGGGACGCGGTAGACACGTGGATAAGCAGACAATCCTCAGTGACATTTGGGTGGGACAGACTTGCAACCTGGGGGTCACAGCGCCCTTATAGAGTCCCCAGGGATAACCACAGGACATACAGCTGTGGTAGCTGGGGAAAATTGGACCAAACCAGCCCTCTCTGTGGAAAACATGGAGTTCTGTGTTTACACAGAATCGGGGCAAAGCAACAACCACTGCTTCTGTAGGCAAAGAGAGACACAAGGCCGGGGCCCCCTGCTGGTGCCTCCTACCATAGATGTAGACAGAGGCACAGGGACAGACCAAGTGGAGACCGCAGAGACCCACGCTTGCAGAGATAGGGGCAATAGCGGCACTGGTCCCACACACAGGTAGAGAGAGGCACCAGGCAAGGGTCCCAGCGGCACTGGTCCCACACACAGGTAGAGAGAGGCACCAGGCAAGGGTCCCAATCACTGAAGGAGACTAAGAACTGGGCCTGCAAATGGACATTATACCGAGCAAGTGGGAATAACCACTTAGTAAAGGCCACTCACCTTTAAGGCTCACCTGGTAGCAACTATCTACCACCAGGATAAGAAAATATAAAGGGAGAGGGATTTGACATAGGATACCTATAGAGTGAGAGAGGAAGAGTTACCAAAAGCAACAAAGGCATAAACATAAGAAACCTGAAACCATGAAAAGGAAGAATAGAAAAGAAACAATGAGCCCCCACAATCCCACAACAATAGAACCCGCCAACTCAGAAGTGCAAAGATTGCCAGAAGGACAATTCACAAGTTCAATAGAGGAAATGATACAGGATTTCCAAAAAGAATTCAGAGAACCTGATAGAAATGAAGGAGCAAATAAGCAGGAATCAAAAAGAAGCTCTGAAGGAAGTGAAGGATGCAATAATTGAAATGAAGGCATCAATACAGACCATGAACAATAGAATAAAGAACATGGAAAACAGAATATCACTCTTAGAAGATGACCTCTCCAAAAATGAACACATACTATATAAATTAGAAAAAAAAAAAACAATTCGACAGCATGAATTGGACATAGAAGAGATTTCAGCCAGTCTTAAAAGAGCAAACATAAGAATAATAGGCATAGAAGAGGGATTAGAAGCTTAAAATAAAGGAATAAATAATCTATTCAGAGAAGTAATATTAGAAAATTTTCCAAATATAGAAAGAGAGGTCTATACACAGGTACAGGAAACATATAGAATCCCCTATAGACAGGATCAGAGAAGAGGCTCACCACACCACATAATAATCAAACCTTCCAGGACAAACAGAAGCTGAAAGACTTTATGTCTTCCAACCCAGCATTAGAGAAAATGCTCAAAGAGATTAATTACAAAGAAGAAATAATAAGGAAATGCCAGAACCAGAGAAACAGTGATTTCCATGAACAAACAACTAGGCAAAGAACAAACACTACCTTAAACAGAAATTAAAACTCAAAATGTTAGGAATGAAAACCCATCTCTCAATAACCACGCTGAATATAAATGGCATCAACTCCCCAATCAAAAGACATAAGGTGGCAAAATGGACAGGATCAGAGAAGAGGATCACCACGCCACATAATAATCAAACTGACTAATGTAGAAGCCAAGGAGAGAATCTTAAAGGCAGCGAAAGCAAAAGAGCAAGTAACATTCAGAGGCAAACCAATAAGAATCACTCCCTACCTTCCCAATCAAATCATGAAAGCCAGGAAGGCCTGGAGCAACATATTTCAAACTCTGAAAGAAAACAACCTCCAGCCAAGATTTGTCTACCCAGCAAAGATATCTATCAAATTTGATGGAGAAATAAAAACCTTCCATGACAAACAGAAGCTGAAAGACTTTATGTCTTCCAAACCAGCACTAGAGAAAATGCTCAAAGAGATTAATTACAAAGAAGAAAAAATAAGGAAACGCCAGAACCAGAGAA
>PVJS01029043.1:0-25068 GCA_004027185.1 Glis glis
TTTGCGGTACTGGGGATTGAACGCAGGGGCGTTCTACCTCCGCGCTACGCCCCCGGCCCTATTTTTTATACTTTATTTTGAAACCGGGTCTCACGAAGTTGCGGAGGGCCTCACTAAGGAGAGAGAGAGAGAGAGAGAAAGAGAGAGAGCTGAGGCTGGCCGCAAACCTGGATCCTCCAGTCTCTGCCTCCCAAAGTACTGGGATTACAAGCGTGCGCCACCATGCCTGGCTGGAAATTCTTTTAAAGATGTAATGTGTGGCCCTTACCTTCAAATAATTTAAAATCCTGTTTGGGGAAGGTTGTTTGCAAATATAATGAAAAACCATGACAAGTAGAATATGAACCACTTTATAGCTACAATAAGAAAAGGAAATAAGAGGCCTAACCTTTTGTGAGAAATATGGGAAAATACTTGAATCAACATCTTGACTGTCAGGGCAGTGAGAGTTTCATGGGTACTGAGAAAGACTGTCCTCGGCCAAACTTGAACCTGGCTCCTTGAAGCCCTCTTCTTTTTCTTTTTTTTTCTTTTTTTGCAGTACCAGGGATTGAACCCAGGGGTCTTCTACCTCTGAGCTACACCCCTGGCCCTATTTTTTATACTTTATTTTGAAGCCGGGTCTCACGAGGTTGCGGAGGGCCTCAGTAAGTAGCTGAGGCTGGCCGCGAACCTGGATCCTCCGTTCTCCGCCTCCCAAGTACTGGGATTACAAGCGTGCACCACCACGCCTGGCTCCAAGCCGTCTTCTTAACCAGGCCTTACCCTTGGCCTATGACATCCTTAGCCTCCACACAAACTGTCCCACCCACCTGCCACACTAAGAGACCTGAACCAACACTAGCATTGTTTTTAACAGTTCAAGGTCACATCCCTAGGATGACACCCCAGACCTCTTAAGTTCCTGCCCGAGGAAGCTCAATACTGGCTAAAGAATATGCCGTTTCTTGCAAAGTCTGACCATATCCATATGCCCTGACCTCCTTTTTCTTAAAAGCATTTACTTTCAAAAACAAAACAACAACCAAACATTCACACACACACACACACACACACACACACACACACACACACACCTTGCTATTATAAATCCTTTCTTCCTCCCTTTGTGATATATCTTCTACAACCCAGAAATATCTTTCTCAAGGACCTGAGAGCCATCATCATTTTGAGTGTAAACATTAAGAAATATAGGCCTCCCTGTTCACCAATCTCTGTGGAAAAGTTGGAGCCCAACTTTAACGAGCTTCTGTTGGCAAACACAGGTGGCCCAATCACATCAACCATCTCCCTTAACATCCTTCAGTACTTTTCCTTTCATCCTCTCCAGCATTTTCCTTTAGCACACCCCTTCTACTCTTTGTTTGGTAGAGTTAAGCTCAGGCTATCCTGAGGTCCTTCTATATTACAGTCGTGCTGAATAAAATGTCTTACTGCCTCTAACTACTGCCTGGCTTTATTTCTCTTTGATAGTACCCAAGGGAAGCTGTGACTTCCACATTAGTAGAAAGCTTTGAAGAGCAGAGTGATGAAGTTCCACTCCAGAGGGTCCTGCTTTTGTCCTGCAGTGAAGCAGGAGCTGGACAGCTCTTCCTTCCAAGGCCTTCTCCTGGCCAATTTGTCAGGTCCTTGGTAAAATACCCCTTAGGGAGCTTGGTGAGGATATGGAAAGGAATAGGCAAGGAATGAAGTCCTGAAAGTAAACAGAGAAGTACCTCTAGAATCCTTGTCCTCACTCTGCTATTCCTTGCTAGGAAACTTTAGGCAGACTACATAATCTCTCCTGAGCCTCAGTTTCCCCATTCTGTTAAAAGAAGAGGCTCTACTAGATGATGTTCAAGCTCCATTTGGCCCTGATATATTATGACTTCCAGGGACCCCATATTTCTGAATTAACTGGAAGCCCCTCTTTGCAATCACCCCGGTGGTCATGTTGGAAGGCCTGTCATCTCTGTGCTCAGTGGGTGAGGAGGAGCTCTCACACCTCTTCCAGGGCCATCTGCGGCCAGGGTTCCCGGGAAACCAAAAGCACATATGGCTGCCAGAGAGTCTAACTTTGTGACTCAGAATTTGCCATCTGTTAAACAGCTTTTAATTGAAGCTCTAAGAGGCATAAGCTGGCTGGAAAAAAAAAAATCTTGCAAGTTGATCCAATAGGATTATCTCTCTTAAAAGAGGGTTTTCAATGTTTAATTAGTTGGAAGCCATTTTGTCGCAGATGGATTATTTGGATGTTAGTCGTTTCAGTGCCCTACTGCCTCCACCCCCCGCCCCATGTTTGAGCCCCACTGATTCTTTAGTTAGTACAAGCCTCTGATTCCCCCCACCCCTACCCTGGAGGCCACATTGCCCATTCTCTGAGGCATCCAGTGTGACCAAAGCCTTTTCTTCACCACTCAGGATTCAGGTGAGTTATTTCAGCTGATGGAGAAACCAAGTGTAACCAGTACTCAATACGCTGTCTGAGTCAATTACCATGCATTCAGGATCACATTAACCTACACCAAGAATCATCACGCAGGAATGAGCCCGAAAGGCAGCGCTGACCAAAGGGAAACCCAGTCATTCTAGAGTGGACTTTCAGTGACCTGAACCAGCTCCACCTGCTACTACAGAAGGAGGTGAGTGAAGGAATAAGTAGCTACTGTAGGAGCTTTCTCCCACCTGGGATTTGGGCTGCTGCAATTCCTGGTCTGTCCTCAGGGGGCGCAATGAGAAATTCTGATGTAACAATATGGGTGTAGCTAGGAAGCCGGGACTTGGTGTTGGAACATAGATCACATGTGGTTGCAGCAAAGGAAGGTGCTGTTCAAGGTGCTTCTAGGCTTGCAACTGGGTAAAATACTCAGTATCAATGCGCAAGTAAGTAACATTTTAACCTTTTTATGATAGAAAATTCCAAAACATGCAAAAGTGGTAGTAACGGTTAAAAAAAAATCCCTATATACCTGTTGCCCAGTTTCAACAATGATCAACTCAAGGCCAATTTTATTTCATCTACACCCTCATGGACCCCCTGCCCTCACTCCCTATACTATGTCCTCATACTTTATTAGTTGAGGGAACTAAGGCTCAAGTATAAATTAGAAAGAATTAATTGAGTCGGTTATTCTCAATGGATGTGGGTGAGGGTTGGGCTGAGAAAGCAAGATGAAGGAAGTGTATCACATTCTTTGGAGTGACATGTCTGTATTTTAGAAAAAGCAAGGCCAATTATGCACTATTATTATATACTTTTTATTTGGAACATTTAAAACAATACCTATTGTTTTCATAAAAGAAATTACATAAGGCAAAGCTGGACAAAAGCTTTCTCAAAGCAGAGGATGGGGATTCCATAAAAAATTCTCAGTCTATGAAATTTCTGTTGATCAGAAAGAAACCATGGATTAGAATACAGGACTAGAATACAGAATATGCCCAGGGTCCTTTTCCTCTTTGACCCCTGCCTCAGGGTAACCCTAACCCTCACTCTGGGAACTAATGGCCATAGTTTTTTCCCTTTATAACATCTAGTACAGCTCTATGTAGCCAGGAATTTTCAATAAATGGCTTAGAAAAGTGGCCTTCTTTGCAGTTGTAGTTAAAATATGAACTAATGGGGAGATCTAGAGGAAATTGCTCATAAACATCTTAGACATGAACTTTCCAAACTGGAAAAAAGACCTTGAAAAGTAAGAAAACCCCAGAGTTTTCAAACTCTTTTCTCTGGAATCTGATGGCTACATGAGAGGTTTGGCAAGCATTAACCCAATCAACCTTAGGAGAATTGGACTGCCTGAGGAAACCCTTTATTGTGTTTGTTTTATTTGGGTTCTTTTTTTTTTTTTGCTGTTGTTGTAAAACTTCATTGGAATTAAAAATAATAGTTCACTGAAAAATCACTGACAATAATCTCTTTCCACAGGGAAGGAAATTGTAGTGTAGACGGGGGTACGACTTGCCCAAGTACACATAACAGGTTAGAATTGATGAGAGCAGAGCCGCAATATCCTGGGATCTACGGACAGATGATATGGTTGTTGGATTTGTTAGAAATAAATTTCCATGGCATTGTAAGAAGAGACACATGTTCAAAAGTGGCTCAGCAAGGTGATTTTACTGTTTGCAAAACGGGATCCTGCCACCAGTAAAGTCAGGTGTGCAAGAACAAAATGGCAGAAACCTTCTGGGTCTTTTATTTCCAACGTGAGGCTCCTGTGCTGTACTCCTACTGGCGGGAGCGTCGCTGCACGATCTTTATGCCATTGGCTGGAGGGGATGATGGGGAGGGGCCTGGCACTTGCAATTTTCAGGAAATGCCAGCTTTACAAAAGAATATAAGTGCATACAAGGTTACAAAATGACGGTTTTACAAAATGTAGCTTAGGTCAAGCTATTCCTTTGATAGAAAAGATCTAATTATAGTCTCACAGATTGGGAGCCATAGAAACTGCCCAGCAAAAGAAGAAAACTCCTTTGGAATAAAAGGGCACACAAATTCTCCTGCTCTCCCAACCTCAGGTTGGGCTCAGCAAGCAACTTTTGAGCTATTTGTTCTATAATGGTTCCAGGGAGCAAGAGGTGCTGTGGTCCAGGAAAATGTTCTGGGGGCACTGGTGGCTTCTGAGCTGCTGGCAAGAAACCCTTGGTGTGCTGTGCCACACAGCTCCAGCCAGAGTTCAACTTCCCTGAGCTCAGTTCACCTTCTCACTCCACTAACTCCCCAGAAAGGAGATTATAGAAGATCAACAGAGGAAGCATGCATTGGATATTTGGGAGGGTTATGCAGAGGAAGTCATTGTTCAGGGACATGACAACACGATCAGCGTACGGGTTGTAGAATTTTTCCAGATGAGCTAAGTACCCTTGAACCATGGCCTGCATCATGCACTGGTTGTTTAGCTAAGTCTGTGTCAGAGGTTGCAAATGTGTAGTCAGTAGGCTCAGTACTTCCTCCATGTCATCTTGGACATATGAGTAAATTTTGTCATGTGTGTCAATTTGGACACATGTGTCAACTTCATCATATGTCATTTTGGACACGTATGTCAATCCCATCAATTCCATCATGTTTGTCAATTCAGACACATGTGTCAGTTCCGTCATTTCTGTCATGTGTGTCAATTCCGTCATGTGTGTCAGTTTGGAAGGTCTCCTATAGAAGAAGAGCCATGAACCCCAGATGTGTCTCTCACTCTGGAGATGGCCCACACATTCTCTCTTGAATGGGTATTCCTTGCTTTCCTACATAAATCTGTCTATGCCTCTAATGGGCATGTGTTGAAATTCTTTTCCATAGTGTAAGCCAAAGGTCCTGCTGGTCCTAAGTTGGGTTCCCTTCTCTCTGGGAACTCCTTGGGACTCTTCTCCGAGTCATCTCTTGTCTCATGACAGCAAGACATTCTTGTTACAGTCAACTGGAAACTAGAGCATTGGGACTTTATTCCCCACCCCTCCCAATTCTTACACTCAGCCTGCTTCGCTTGTTCATTTTACTTCCTGGGCCCTGTAGCCATCTGGACTGGTGACCTAATACTCTTTAACAAAGAGTTTCTAAGAACGATTCTCAAATATTAGTATCATAACCCTCTGTGGTGGTTGCCTGAGGCTCTACTCCAGGCATCCTCATTCCTGGTCATAAATGAGGCTCGGGATTTGCATTTTAAACCAGTGGCCCAGAGGGTTCTGATGCAGATGGTTTTAAGAGCAATGTTTAAGAAAAGCTGCCCTTAAAATAAGGTCTTTAATACTGGGTGCACATTTTAATCACCAGGGTGAAATTTTACAATATACTGATAGTCAGCATTTACCCTAAACTAATTGAAGCAGAGAACACTAGAGGCCACAGCTAGCAAGGTTACTACTTATTCATTTATTTTGAAAAATTCAAAATTTACAGAAAATTTGGAAGAAGGGCTTACTGGACTCCTGTAAACCTCTAATCTAGTTTACCGATGATTAACATCTTGCCATACCCACTCTGTCTCTCTTATCACACACACACATGCACATGCACACATGTGCACACACATTTCCCTTTAGCTAAGCCATTCAAAAGTAGGCTGCAGATATTTGACATTTTACCCCTAAATATTTCAGCATGATTCCCATGAAAATAGGGGTGCTCTTCTACATAACCACAAAGCACTATCATGCCTTAGAGAAGTCAGTTTCCTCATATTTGGATTTGGTCAAGTATTTCCCGAAAGAATCCCATGTAAGTGATTTTGTGTGATGTCTTGTATTTCTCATTGCATCAGATCAGGAGGCAAACATACAGATTTGCAAACATCAGCATGCACCTGGAGGGCTCATTAAAACCCAGGTTGCTGGGCTTATTCTCACAGTTTCCGATTCGGGGGGTCTGGGATGAAGCCTGAGGACTTGCATTTCTCACAAGTTCCTAGGTGATTCTGATGCTGCAGATCCAAGAACCACACTTGGAGAACCACACTCATGATGGCAGGCCATCCCTCCACTGGCAAGAGAGCTCCACCAGGTGTTGGAGCTGCCACCAGCACTGAGAACCTCTGCTAGTCTGGCACCCCAATACTCAAACCTCAGACCAGCAGCAGGTCCTCATGAGGTCCTCAACCCAGGTCGTGAGACTCCCAGGCCCCACTCTAGCCTACCAAAGCAGACTCTGTATTCTAACAAAACTCCCAGGTGACTCAGGTGCACATTAAAGTTTGTAGAGCACCCAGGGACTTTTCTGACCTCCAACTGGGGCTTGCACTGGACTGGTCTTCCCCAAAACACCCCTGGCCACGATGGCTGTAAACATGGCATCAGCTTGGATGAGTTGGCACCTGGGTATCTAGGAGCAAGCCAGAGTTTCCCTCCCAAACACCACCTAAGTCACTGACATAGGTGCAGTCTGGAGGAAATGCTGGCTGGGCTGCAGCTTTAAGACTACTTCTCCAACACTGGAGGGAGCAGAGAAAAACGTAACCTGCCAGCTTCACTCTGGGCCCACTCTCCCAACCCTGCATCAACCTGCGAAGGTCTTATTAAGAAACTTGGGTCCTATCTCTGACTAAGTGCCTTATTTTACTTGCTCTTCTGACTTCCAACTTTTTTGTTACTCCTTATTTAATGGCGTAGTTTGGTCTTGATACTTCTGAGTAGGCAGCATTTTACTAAGACCTGAGGACAGACAGGTGACTATAACAAATCGCCCTCGGGGACCCTGCAGTCTGGTCCCCAACTGGCCACTCACCTGGTATGGGAACTTCGACATCTTCGTGGGGTCGCGACCCATCATTCCCACCCATTTCTTGGCTCTGGACCTGCAGTGATGGGCTGAACACAGAACTCATCTGCCCTCTTCTCTCTCTTCCCAGTTGAGACCTGACTTTAAGGCACTGAAGTTCTTGGAGGCCATCTTCCAGCCATCACTGAACAGTCATTGAGCAAACGTTTACACCGGACTCCCTAATCCTCGTGTCCTGTGGAAGGGTCGGGTGTGGTTCCTGGTCTTAGATTCCCTTCATCATGGAAGGGGTGGGGGGCACTTAGTACCAGGAAGAATGTGTTTGCAAACACACCTGAGACTTCAGATTATGGGGAAACCCCACTAAGGGGATTAAGGCAAGTTCATAGAGAAGGTGACATTTGGGAGAAGGGAGGCAGTCGACATCGTCAGCATCAGGTAAAATAATTGCTTGGCTTGGTTTTGCTTTGAGATGGGCCCAGGAGTTGCTCTGATTCAGACCATGAGTATTGCAACACCATCTCCACCCCGTGGGCACCAGGAAGAAGGCAATATGTTTGCTCATAAAGCGTTTTACAGGCCTGGGCAATGGGGCGCGAACTGTAAAGGGTTTTATCTAATTCAGCGCAGCAGTGGAAATAGCTTCAGCATGTAGGAGGAGAAGGACCAAGTGGGAAATGTGACAACTGGAGACTAGAAACAACAGTCAGAATCAATCTGTATTTTCCACTTCTGAGAGAGAACAGACCTTGGTCAGGAATATCACCAGAGGGTTGGGAGTGGGAGTCTCTGAAGCACACCTGGGGCTGGGGAAATCATTGTCCTGGGTGAATTTGAGTTTGGGGATGATCCAGATGAGGGGACAGACAAAGAATCAGAAAGAGGGTGGTAACAGAGCTGAGTCCCCATCCCAGAGCATTAGACGGAACAGAACAGAGATTCACTAGTTGGATCATCTTGTTCAAGAGGGGGCCGCTGCCTTTGCTGGGGATGCTCGGGGAAGGTTTCACGGGAGAGGAAATCTTGAAGTCTGAGTTGGAACTTTTTGGAAAGATGAGGGGTTGTGGGAAAGTAGAGAACAGCACATGGAAAGTACAGAGGGATGAGCATGTGTGTTGTGTCTGAAGGACTCTAGGACCAGGAAGGCCACCACAGCTGCCCAGATGTTGGCCCAGGCTTCGCCCCAGGCGGGGCCCTCATGGTAGCTGCATCACTGGCCCCGTTTCTTCACTTCTCCTGCATCATGCCCTTTGCTGTGTAGCTATGGTGTCCTTGCACTCCAACTTGGGTTCAGCCACGTGACTTGCTTTTGCCAATAGAATAAGGAAAAAGGACTAACTCACCAGGTCTGGGTGGTCCAAACCCTGCACAGCCCAAAGAAAGTTTTGGCCCTTGTCTGGCTCATGGTTCCTGGAAGGTAGCCTCCAGGCCTTTGTAACATCCTATCTGTGGGCCCTAGGCAATGCCAGACTGTCTATGGTGACAGTGTGGTTTATGATGGGGGCCTTGGGCCGTGTGGTATCACCTTGACCTCTGAAGGGGCTGGAAACAAAGGTCAGTCAAGCCTATGAGACCCCCAAAAGGAACCTTGGACATCAAGGTTCAGGCAAGCTTACCCGGTTCACAATATTCTGTGCATATTGTACCCATTGTTCTGGGACACTTAAGCACTGTCTGTACAATCCCATTGGGACAGAACAACTGGAAGTTCACACTGGTACCTCCTGGACCCTGCCCGACACATTTTTTTTTCCATTGCTGATATAATCCTGTCCATTTCCTAAAGTAAACTCAACCATGAGTATAACAGCTTTGCTGAATTCTGTAAGTCCTTCTAGTGAATATTGAATCTACAGGTGGGCTTGGGGACCCCTGAACTATAGACAGTTTGCCAATTTTGAGTCTATACCTCAAGAAACCTTGTGTTTCTATTTGTTGGTTGTAATTCCGTGATTGCGTAGAGAAGGCATAGCTCATGGGGAAAAGAGAGACACATGGAGCAGGGTCATGTCTAAGAAGTCCATCCTACTTCGGTCTAGCTCCAGCTGGCTACGCATAAATGAGCCAAGCAGAACTACCCAGCTGAGCTCAGCCTGTCATACCTGACCCACACACTCATGAGAAATAACACATCTTATTTCAAGCCGCTGTGCTTTAAAATGTGTTATGCAGAAATAGAATTGATAGACCCCCAAACAACAATGGTGGCCCCAGCCTTGCTCTAACTGATACCAGGGCTGGGGGGGGGGGGGCTTTGCAAGCTGGTTACTCTGAGAGACTCTGTATCTCCAGCTCCAAAATTAAAGTAGAATCACAAACCAGCCAGCCAAGTAGTTACACTCAGGCAAATTGCAAGTTATCAGTTTCTCCAAGGGATGTCTATGTGTCATTATGGAAGGCTTCTCGGCATAAGGAGTGAAGAAGGGGTGTGACCTGAAAGCAGGGTTGGGCAAGAGGGAGAGAAAGGGGTCCCAAGGAAGAGGTACAAACAGCAGGACAAAGAAAGGTAAAAGTGAAGAAAAGGACTATGTGGAGGGAAGGGTGGGGAAGAATCATTGGAGTATTTTTACCACCCACTGATCCAGGATCTTCCAACGGGTATATACATCTTCACACCAGGCAGCATGAACCTTCCAAAATGCTGCGGGCTCCCCAGGCTATGATCCTGGGCCCATTTCTGTCTTTCCTTGTGTTCCTTGGATATGCCATTGACCTTTCAGACTTCACCATGTTTTGAATTCTCTGGCTCTGACTCCTCCCCAGTGTCCAAGATTGCCTCATTCTCTGGATCCAAACACTTCTCTGGGGTCTCACCCCTATTTAATGAAATGAAACTAGCCTCCAGGGTCCTTCCCAGGCTGATGTTCTGCATCCCAGAACTCCCCTGACCACTTGCAGTAGATGAGATTACTGTGGAACAAATATTCACTTCCTTTACTCCACCTCCCGGAGGAAGGATGCTCCACACATACATTGATGTTGAGCTTGTCCATGTGACTTTCTTTGCCTAATGAAATGTAAATGGGAGTGGAAATGTGCTCCATGTAGGCTGATGTCTTAAGAGGCATTGTATTTCTGCCTGCCCCTTTGGGAAATTCTAACCTCCACCATGAGAAGACCATATCCAGGTCAGCACTGCCCCTGAATCTCAGGTCCTGAATGAGACATGTGGGGCAGATATGAACTTGATTCTCAGCTTGAAGCAGAGCTGCCTTGATCAACTAGCAACATTGAAATCAATTTTGAGGCTGGGGGTGTATGTGCCATGCGCCATGACCCTGGGTTCAATCCCCAACACCAAGAAAATAAAGCAACAAACAAACTAAAACCAAAAAACCTGGTTTAGAGTAGTTCTAAGTAGTACATTATAGTAGTTGTGACTAATTCACTACTCATGAGGGAAGAGTCAACATCTTGCTAAAGTGAGATCACCATGATGGCATTAGATGCTGCAAATCACTAACAAAGGAAAATCCTTTTCATTCAGAGACACTCACACACACTTAATCCTAGGTATCAGCTTTGGGGGGTAAGGAAGAATCACATTGGTTATTCTTGGTTTGTAAGAGTCGGTGAAATGATGCTAAAACATGAATGCTCTGAAAAAAAAAGAACAGATCTATTATCACCAATCCAAGTAAAGGTCAAGGATTCAAAGTGTTTTTATTGCCCCAGGAGAAGAAACAAAACACAAGCAAATGAAACCTCCTGCTTCTCTTCTATGTGGGCCACTTTGATGACAGAAGGGACAAAAGTCTTAGGGTAATACAGGACCTACAAGATGAACTTATTATTAAAAAAAGAAAGAAAGAAAACAACTTTGTCAACCTTATATTATGAATCTTTTGTGTGTGTCTATGTGCTGGGGGTTGAACCCAGGGTCATTCTACCACCAAGCTACACCCCCCAGCCCCTTTTATTATTGGTTTTGAAACAAGGTCTCACTAGGTTGCTGAGAGTCTTGCTATGTTGCTGAGACTGTCCTCAAACCTGTGATCCTCCTGTCTCAGCCTCCCAAGTACTAGGATTACAGGTGTGCACCACCATGTCTGGCTTATGATGGGTATCTTGAAGTATATGAATGAAAATCTGCTATGCAGAAGAGATTAGACTAGTTTTCTTGTGGTGCTGTATTAGCCTGCTAGGACTGCCAGAACAAAGTATTGCAGACTGGATGACTTAAACAACAAAAACTTATTTTCTTACTCTTCTGGAGCTAGAAGTCTGATATAAAAGTATTGGCAGGCCTGGTTTCTCCTGAGGCCACTCTTCTTGGCTTGCAATGGCCGTCTCTCCATGTGTCTTCACATGGTCTTCCGTTGTCCCCATGTGTGCCCTAACCTTCTCTTCTTACAAAGACACCAGTCAAACTGGATTAGGGTCCAGAGATGTCTTCATTAAGCAATGGGTGTCTTTATAAGAAGAGATTAAAACATAATAGAGACATCAAGACTGTACAGGCACCATGCAAAGGCCACCTGAAGAGGACACAGCTGGAAGGTGGCCATTTGCAAGACACTTGAGAGAGACCTCAAAGGAAACCAACCCTGCCGACACCTTGATTTTTGGACTTTCAGCCTCCAGAACTGTGAAAAAATAAATTTCAGTTGTTGAAACCACCAGCCTGTGCTATTTTGTTATGGCAACCCAGCAAACTAATACAGCACCCCCACTAAGATACTTTGTGCTTCTACCTATAATTGTTTCTCTACCTGACTGATCCCTATCTCTAAGAAGGGATCAGTTAACCTGAGCCAACCTGGCTCTAATCAGTTAATGTTTGATGGTCAAGGGAGGCATGGGGGCCAAGGGCAAAGGCAAGAAGGCTTAGATCATTTCTCTTTTCTACCCTCTTCCCAGATTCTTCTTTGAAGATCTGGTTCAGACCCCAGAAGCAGTGGGTTAAAGATCAGTGGAGACTGGTCCTTCAAAGACCCTGCACAGCTTCATTAGATTTTCATCTTTGAGCTGTCACCACCTTTCAGCAATGTGGGCCCAAGAGCTTGGGTAAGATCCATCAATGACTTCAGGCCCTGACATGGGTTTATATAAAACACATCTTTAACTGAGCTCAGCTGTCTGCAGCTTGAGGGGCTGTTCCTGGAAAGATTTAGGCTAGTGGTTCTCAAACTTTGGCATGCACCAAAATCACCTGGCAGGCTTATTAAAGCACAGATGGCAGGGTCACCCCCGTAATTCCTCATTCAGGAGGTCTGGGGTGGGGCCTGAGACTTCACATTTCTAACAAGTTGCTGATGCTGCCAGTCCAGACACTAATCCAGGCAAAGGGAAGCAGGTATTTTAGGGGAAGTGACAGAAATGATTCAAACAATGTTGAAGGAGATCCAAGCACAGCGACGTAACAGCTGATAGGAATGCATGATTTGGCCAGCATATACTGGACCAAGCCTGACAGAAGTTACATAAGCCACGGGGTAAGTGATGGAAATGGATGCAAATAAGTTTCTTTCTTTTTTTTTTTTTTTTTGCGGTACCGGGGATTGAACGCAGGGGCGTTCTACCTCCACGCTATGCCCCCGGCCCTATTTTTTTATGCTTTATTTTTGAAACCGGGTCTCACGAAGTTGCAGAGGGCCTCACTAGGTAGAGAGAGAGACAGGGAGAGAGAGAGAGAGAGAGAGAGAAAGAGAGAGAGAGAGAGGGAGAGAAGGGAGAGAGGAGAGAGGAGAGAGATAAATCACGCGTGTGCGCGCCCGCGCATGCGCGCTGAGGTTGGCCTCGAACTCGGATCCGCCGGTCTCCACCTCCCAAAGTACTGGGATTACAAGTGTGCGCCACCATGCCCGGCTTTCTTTCTTTCTTTCTTTCTTTCTTTCTTTCTTTCTTTCTTTCTTTCTTCTTTCTTTTTCTTCTTCTTCTTCTTCTTCTTCTTCTTCTTTTTCTTCTCCTCCTCCTCCTCCTCCTCCTCCTCCTCCTCCTCCTCCTTTTCTGAGATATAGAAATTTATTTAGGAGAATGCAGGCCACCCCAAAAGTGAGAGAAGCCCTTTGGGAGTGCAGGCCTCTTCTTTTATAGGGGACTTTCGTGAGGGTTGGGCAGGAGGTATATGGTGATGAGATCAGTCCCATAATCACAAGGTGATTTAGGGTACTCCTGGTCCTGACCTGCACTGTTTTGTCAGCAGGTCTCCTTTTAAACTATTCAAGGACAACCAGCAATGTTGAGAAGATTGTCCTCTTGGGTGGTACCCAAGGAGATTCCTCTTTGGATGGTCTCTGTTGTCTTGATAAACAGACACCACCCTAAAGATGGTCAACAGTGCTCAGGGTCTCTTGTAAATTCCTCAGAAATGTTTGGGTCTAACAGGCTTTGTCACAGGCTTCCATAATAAAGTTACATTTCCCTTGTTCTCCCTTATGTCTCCTTTCTACCTATTTATTTCTTCTATTCTACATCCTCCTCCCCCTAGACTTCGATCCCTTAATCTTAAGAGTTGATAAAGGGTGAAATTCCATCTTCTGTAGCTATAGAAGCTTCTGGCTGTCAAGGGGGGTGTTGGCCCTGCCTAGCCAGGGATCAAAAGACTCATCCTAACTGACCTAAAGGAGACAGAGAGAAACTGACCTCAGTTACCGAGTTGGGTTCTTTACAGTCAGGTCAACAAGCTTCTAAGACCATATTTCAGAGCTCGAGTTCAGTGGGACAAGGAATGGCCACCAAAGGACAGTGGAGAAGATCTCAGTTTATCTTCAGACCTGCAGGCATTTCTAGGGGTTCTATAGTTTATAAGGTGGACACCAAGCTGGGACAGAAAGCAATAATGGAGAGGAATAGGATTTGAGGCCTGGCTTGGTCACTGCCAACTACGTGCCATGGCCATTTGACCCTGGGCTTTAGCAAGTGAGCTGTCACCCAGGCTCAAGAGATATTTGAACACAGAGCACTTTGTAAATTGTGAACAGAAGCACAGACTGTTCAGGTAGTGCATGCGATGTAGAAATGAACAAGGCTATGCTTTTTCCCACAAGGCAGGTACACTTTGGAGCAGCAGATCTGTATACTAATCCCTCCAAATCCAAATAGGACTTGTCTGTCCCTCTGTATCTTCTTTGTTACACTCCTAGCCCAAGCCACCCATCCCCATCCCAAATCACCTAATAAGTTCCTATTTCTTTCTCCCCAAGTCAGTTCTTTTTTTTTTTTTTTTTTTGCGGTACCGGGGATGGAACCCAGGGGCGTTCTACCTCCGCGCTACACCCCGGCCCTATTTTTTTTATACTTTATTTTGAAACCAGGTCTCATGAAGTTGCAGAGGGCCTCACTAGGTAGAGAGAGAGAGAGAGAGAGAGAGAGCTGAGGCTGGCCACGAACCCGGATCCTCCGGTCTCCGCCTCCCAAAGTCCTGGGATTACAAGCGTGCGCCACCACGCCCGGCCCAAGTCAGTTCTTTATACAACATCTAAAGACAATGTTTAAAATCTAATTAGGTTATTTGATTCACAGGCTTAACACTTTCTGACAGTTTCTTCCTATTGTCTTAAGGTCAAATTTAAATTCTCTCCCAAAGCTATGAGACCATGAATGATCAGGCCCCATCCCATCTGTCCAGCCTCAGCTCATACCACTCCTCCCCATGACACCAGCCTCCATCAGTCCTTGGACTGTGACCAACTCCTTCTGGCCTCAGGGCCTTTGCTTATTCTCTGCTTGCTGCAGAAAGGCTCTTTCCCTCTGCTCTGTCTGGTTTATTCCTGTTCATTCTTTAGATCTCAGCTGAAGCTTACAGTGCCCCATGATCTCAATTAGATCATCCTATTGTTTTCTCTCAGAGCACCCTGATTCATTTATTTTCAACAGTTTGTAATTGCATACTTTTTGCTTTGTTTAGTGTCTGTCTTCCCAACCAAATTGACAGGCTCTGAAAGCTGGGATCATGTCTATTTCATTCATCTCTTGTATCACTGAGGGTGTTTTGGATACAAGCAACAGAAATCAGTCTGGCTAATCTAAGAAAAAAAGGAGTTTGTTGGAAGGACATCTGGGGTTTATAGAGAATAGTGCTTGGAAATAAGCAGGAACAAGACAGCACTAAAAACCAGGAAGTTAAAATGTCAGGAAATGTTCTAGTTAAAAACAGCCTGACAGGGTATGGGAATCCCCAAATAACAACTTGTTTTCAATCTCTTTATTAATAGGTTTTGATTTAATATCCAGAGTGAGAACATTTAATTGGCCTGGTTGGGATCATGAAAAACATTCTTGGTTAGGGGAATGAGAGCAGCCTTGTCAAACTAGACCCAAAAGGAAAGAAGTAATCCCCCTCTCTCCAAAAACAAGACAGTGCTCTTCAGAAGGGGAATGCTTACTGGGTAGGCTCGAACAAGGTATCCACTACGCCTCTGTATATCAGTACACTGGTAGATGCCCAGACAGTGCAGCCACTCAATAAAATGTTTGTTGAATATTTGCTTCTTGGAAAAGTTGAGGGCTTTCTCAGTGACGTATGTTCAAAGAGAACAGACTGTAAATGCTGGTCTTGGTGCTTTGGAATATACATCTCTTAGTATATTTAAATAATTCAGGAGCAGTGCATCCTAAACTAGTATCATGGAAGCAGTAAGGAACTGGAGATACAAGAGGGTCATACTGTCTTCATACAGGGACAAACCTACAATATTCCTGAGATGTCATATCCAGGACTATTTTAATAACCTCAAAAGATGATGATTGTGTGCACGTGTGAGTGCGTGCGTGGGTACGTGCGCAGGTACACATATGTGTGTGTGGCACTAGGGATTGAATCCAGCGGTATTCTACCTCTGAGCTACACCCTAGACCTTTGAATTTTTTGGTTTTTTGAAACAGGGTCTTGCTAGGTTGCTGACAGTCTTGCTAAGTTGCTGAGGCTATCCTTGAACTTACGATTCTCCTTTCTCAGCCTCCCAAGTACTGGGATTACAGGCGTGTGCCACCACACCCAGCCAGAAGATGGTGATTTTTTTTTTATCTCTTCGGGTAACTTTCTCTGGAATTAAACAGAAAAAGTGTTTCCTTCTATCGTGTGTGTGTGTGTGTGTGTGTGTGTGTGTGTGTGTATGATACTGGGGATTGAACCCAAAGGCATTCTACCTCTGAGCTACGCCACCAGTCCTATTTTCTTTTTTATTTTGAAACAGGGTCTTGCTAAGTTGCTAAGACTAGCTTCAAACTTGTGATCCTCCTGTCTCAGCATCCCACGTACTGGGACTACAGGCAAGCACCACCGTGCCCGGCTCCCTTCAATCTTTAAGGACACACAACACTTTGGGCCACCTTATAGGAGACTGAGAAATAAAACAGGGACTTTCAAAGGAGTTTTGTCTTTTGGCATCTAGAGGGACCAGAACAATTTATAGCTTTCCCTTAATGTAGATGTATTTATTGAGAAGAAAACAAGGCATGGATGAAAGGAGCGTGGGGTTTGGTCTGGTTAGTTAGTAGAACATTCTTATGCTTCATGGTTTAAGGATTCTTCTTTTCAACATTTGTGGGTAAAAGAGTTAATTTCCATAACAGTGGAGAAAGAAGACATGTCCAGATTCCATTTCCAGGGCCCTTCAGCTATATTCCCACTGTCAAAATTTTTTCTTCAAGTGTTCTGGGACAGATATCTGGATTTCCAGATGGATTCTGAAGCCAAGCAGATTTTAGGGAAAAGAAGTATTTAAATTATCTCTCATGCTTTATAAACCACCCCAAAAGTCAGTGACTTAAAACAATAGCAACTAGTCTTTTGCATGATTATGTGACTGGCTGGTATCAACGGAGTTCTGTTCCACAGGGCATAGCTAAGGTCATTCATGAGCTATTTTCAGCAGGAAGCCTGACTGGGTCTGGGACATCCAAGATGGCTTCTCATCTTCTAGGACCTCTCATCACTCCATAGTTTAGTACAAGCTTCTTTATAGCCTGGCATTTGACTTGCAAGAAGGGGCATTTCAAGAGGACAATATCCAATGTACAGTCACATATCAACTATTGGCATCGGTTTGGTACTGTGTCATTAGCCAAAGTGAATCCCATGGTCAAGTCCAGAATCAGTGCAGGAAGTACACAAGGGTACAAATATCAAGAGATGTGGTTCATAGGTGGCAACCAATGTAGCAGTTTACCACAAGAGAGCAGGGCAGCCCAGCAGGCTATGTCTCCCAGTTGTCAGTGCTTAGGAAGAGATGCATGACCCAGTATCTGGTCCTTGACTTTGCAGTTCCAGAAACTCAACATGATTAGGGATGCATGCCTATCCCCACCCTTTGCTTTGAAATGGCTTTCCATCCTCAGATGATGTTGAAGATATGAGTTTAGATTATCATGTTTTTATTTCAAGACATTGTCTTCTTGGCCACAGATGATTGAACCAGAGCGAATAACTTACCTAGCAAAAATCAATTCATTCACTGGGCTGGTCCAATCAGATTCTCTCCTGTGATTTGGAGCTGGAACGATGAAAAACTAAGACCTAAATTGGTGGAGAAATTATATAAGATCTCCTGGATATTCTAAAATAAGTTATGTCTTCTGAAATATGTCCCAGACACCTGAGAGGACTGGAAAATGAGACTGCTAAATCACAGGTGATAATTTTTTAAAGAAACAGTGGTAAGTAATGAGGTGCTAGAGGACTTCAGAAAGTAAAATAAATTATATAAACTATTCACTAGAAATATCATGTTTCCGTTCTTTCTCCTTTACTCCAATGGTCTGTCAAAAGAAAAAAAATTTGGCCCAAAGAGAATAAGAGACATGTGGAACAGAGCCTGGAGAGATCCTCTGCTGAACCCAGGCTAAATTAGCCAAACCACAGATGACCTGTAGACCCATGAGCATGAGAACAAATTTTTGTTGTAAATTATTGATATTTTGAAGTTGTTTGTTATGCAACATTAGTGTGCTAATAGCTGAACTATTGCAAATCTCAATGTGGAAGGTCCTGGTTGGCCAATGCTCTGCTCCACTGATCACTTGAGGCCTCAATTTCCTTCACTTTGTGGTTCCACCAGCCCCTTGAATATTGGCCTCATCTGCATTTTTGGAGCTGGATTACAGGCCTGTTTAGGTTCCAGTCTTTGGGAAAGAGAAAAAAAAATACACAGAGAAGCACACAGATGATATTTAAAGGCCCAAACTTGGAAATTGCATGCATCACTCCCACTTACATTCAACTGACAAGAAGGTAGTCACATGACTATACCTAGCTGCAAGAGAGGCTGGGAAATGTAATCTCTAGTGAGTAATCAGGTATCTAGCTACTGTGGAAAAAGGTAAAAGCAGCTTTTGGTGAACAATTAGCAAATTCCTCTTATAGACAGTGTCTTAGTCCATTCTGTGCTGCTGTAACAGAATACCTGAGATTGGGTAATTTATAAAGAATGGAGATTTATTTCTTATAGTTTTGGAATCTGTGAAACTCCAGATCAAGGGGCTCATATCTGGTGAGGGGTTTCTTGCTCTATCATCCCATGGTAGAAGACAGAAGGGCAAGAGAGAGCAAGAGGTTGAAGTCACAGCCTCAAGCCCTTTTATAATTGGCGTACATCCATTCATGAGGACAGTGCCCTCAGATCCACCTCTTAACACTTTCATTGAGGATGAACTTTCCAACATGTGCTTTTTGGGGGACACATTCAAACCATAACAGATGGCAAAAAAATGATTTAAAATGCATAGTGATTTTAATGGATAGCAACATAGCATTAACACAGTGTGTGTGTGTGTGTGTGTGTGTGTGTGTGTGTGTGTGTGTGTGTGTTTTATTGGGATTGAACCCAGGGGCATTCTACCTCCAAGCTATACCCCCAACCCTATTTTTTATTTCTGAAAATGTCTCACTCATTGTGGAGGGCCTCACTAAGTTGCCAAGGCTTATCTAGAACCTGTGATCCTCCTGTCTCAGCCTTCCAGATACTAGGATTACAGGCATCCGCCACCACGCATGGCCATAGTTTCTAAAAACTACACAGCAAAGCAAATTTTATGTCAGCTTCCATAAATTACAATAAAAAAGGTGGTACTCCTACTTTTTCTGTGCTATTTAACCCTCCCCCACAATATAGTGACCACTTCATGGTCACCTTTCAGGAAGGACAGAGATAAACATAAGTGTATTCAGAGAGAGTGAACAGGGTGATGAAGGCCTGAAAAGCAGTTTATAAGCAGAATGGTTGAAGGCCTTGGGACTTTGATCTTGAAGAGAATATTTGGAAAATAAAATATCTGCCTTCGTATGTTTCAGAGTATGTCATGGTGAAAGGAGATAAGGTTTATTTTTACAAGGCTCCAGGAGTACAGAATAGAATTAGAGGAAACTGTAGGGAAATATATTTATGTCCATTATAAAAAAGGAAGAATCTAGCAGAGATATACAAAATTATTTACACATCCGATGCATTTTGGACTAGCTAAAGAGATTAAAAAGTATACTAGAATTTATTGAATACCTACGATGTGCCGGATACTATTAAGGTATTTCACACATTTTCTTCCTTACAATCTGGTGTCCTGTAAGTGGGTGAGTTTATATTCTACATCCTTCTGAAATCTCCTGAAGAGGCCACTGTCCTCCATTTACATTAATCTATACTAGTTCATGTCTCAACGTATTCTCTTTTTCTGAATTTGACTCCAAATCGTGGAAACAACTTATTACAGTTTCACGTCTTTTCCTTCAGACCCTATTTTTCAGAACTCATTGACAATCCTGCACAGAAGATAGATGAGTTAAGTTTGTGAGAGAGAACGTCCTAGGAATAAAATCCTGGGGGTGTTTTGCATCTATACTGCGTTGCGGGTTCTGTGGTGAATGGAGAAGTTGGCTGGGGCAGGGAAAGGAGGAAGTCTATCAGTCATCATAGGATTCCCAGCAGAAACCTGAGATCTTCCTGACAAGTGCAGCTCTGTGGCTGCCCTTGTGTCTGCTGCTTCACCACACGTGGAGTCAGGGGACCACTGCCGAGAAGGGCGAGTGGCTGGTTTTGAAGCTCTGCCTAGTGCGCCAATGTCCAGAGCCTTCCACGTTCCTCCTCTGGGAACTAATGGGGAAAGATGCCCTTCCTGATGTGTCAGGAATTCCTCTTTCCTAACTGGAGTCAACACAGCCCATTTTTATTCCTTGTACATCCTGAGCCAAAGTTTCTGGCTCTCCCAGATGTTTCTACTTGCCCCTCTTCAATTCCATAGTCACCCTGGTCAATGGCAAAACTGTAATGCTGTGTTATTCTACTGTGAGAATTGGGGCAAGGACTAGGGGGGAACACAGAAGAAGAGACCCTGAAGTTTCAAATCTCCCTAAAGCTTGCAAGAAATGTTCATGTATTGTAGACACCTGCAGTAAATGGTAAGAACTTTCCCAGGAAGTTGAGGGGGAACCGAGAGGGTGAAGCAGGAGCCCGTTTGAACATAACCAAATATCACAGGCTGTGCAGCTTTAACAATAGAAATTTGTTCTCTCATAGTTCCTGAGGCCAGAAGTCCAAGATCAAGGTGATGTGGGGGTTGGTGTCTCTTGAGTCCTCTCTTCCTGGCTTGTAGACAGCCACCGTCTCACTGTGTCCTCACGTGACCTTTCCTCTGTGTGTGGGGAGAAAGTTCTCAGTTGCCTCTTTCTCTTCTTGCAAGGACATCAATCCCATCTACACTAAAGGACTATCTCCAAACACAGTCACCTGGGGGATTAGAACTTAGACATATCAATTGGGGATGGGTAGAAAAAGCCAACTTGCAACACGACATGAAAAGATTGTGATTTCTGACTGAGCTGGTCTAATGATATAAACTCTTAGGAAGTGGAGATGAAACTATGGTTTCCTCCAGGTGGAACAGAGAGCAGAGAAAGGCAATTGACAGAAAAATCGAGACAGAAAGAAGAGCAAAGGACAGCTATAGTAAAATAAGCCTAGGTTGCACTACATGCCCATAAGAATTGCTAAAATGTGACAGACGATTGTGTTAGTAAGGATTGAATCAAGTGGAACTCACATCCCCTGCTGGTAGGACTACAAAACAATACAACTACTTCCGGAAAAGTTTTGACAATTTCTTATAAAATTAAACATACACTTACTCTATGACCTAGTAATCCTACTCCTGATAGAATATAGTGTGTGTGTGTGTGTGTGTGTGTGTGTGTGTGCGCGTGTGTGTATACCAAGAGACATGTGCTGGGATGTTCATGGAAGTATTATTTATAAATAGTGCAAAAGTAGAAACAACCCAAATGTTCATAGCAGCATGGACACATGAATTGTGGCGTGTTCACACAATGGAATATTCTACAGCAATGATAATAAGTAAATTACTGCTATATACAACAATTTGGATGAACCTCACAAATCAAATATCGAATGAAAGAAACCAGTATAAAAACAGGTGAAAGTAACGTATTCTGTTAGACATTAGGGCAGCAGTTAGTGTTGGGGAATCATGAGTGGAAGGAGCAATGAGAGAGGCCGCTGAGGTTGAGGAAATATTGTTTTTTGATCTGGTACCAAATATGTGGGTGTATTTAGATTGTTAAAATTTATCAAGATGTACACTTAGGATACGTGCATTTTTCTGTATGTATGTTATGCTTCAATAAAGCATTTTAAGCACATAAAAATTTCATTAAAATTTTTTAAAATGAACATAGCGACAATGGTTCAGCAGCACTCCTTAGAGAATGAGAAACTTTACCTTGATCTAAACTTTCCTCTTTGGACTTAAGCAATCTTGGGTGGATTCTGCAGCCTGGGGGATGGTCCTGAGTCCCTTCTGGAAGGGAGCCCTCCACACTGACAGAGAACGAGGCCCAAGACACTCTCCCTCCCCTCCACCAATCCTGGCCATCGTCAAAGTAGATGAATTTTTTTTCTCTGCAGAAAGTTAAGTATATAATCTTCAAATTGTCAATCTCCAATCTCCCATCAAGATCAAACCTTAACATTCACCAAATGCTCTAAGACCCTTGAGTTCTTTGAGGAAAAATTCCTGAATGTCTAAATCGCTGGTGATTTTCTTGTCTGTTCAGACATCCCAAAACTGAGGCAGGGTCTAAGGTTGCAGACATTTTCCTCTCAGCTGGCCCACGAATCCTCCACCTCTCAGACAGGGAGCAGCGCTGCTCACTGGCCTGGGACTGCGATGAGAATGTCTGTGGCCAGATCGCCGGCCAACACAGCCTCAGCACGCACCATCTGAGATGCTTCTCATCAGCCCAGACGCCGGCCTGGGGCTCGCTGTGCTCCAGAGGCTTGGTGATTTCCCTGCAGCTCATTCCCCTAGATGGTTTCAAGAAACCAACTCAGAGTCCAACTTTCCCCACACAATTCCAGAAGGACAGACCTCCAGCTGAGGAAGCTGAGATGGCGGAGCAATGAGGCGCTTGCAGCCAAGTGGAGGTCGGACCCTTGGCCGTGCGCCCTGAACCTCTCCAGGTGGTTTGGCTGCCCACATGTAATCCAGAGCAGACAACTTGAGGAGCATCTTCTACAGACAGGCTTGGATTGCCCCACCTCACCCAGTAAAGTACATCATCACCATGAAGCCAAAACTACGGAAGCTCGACTCCACGCCTGACCTTCATGCATCTCATATGACTGTTTTGGTCTTTCTTTTTTAGATGTAACAACGACCTTGCTTGCCTCTAACCACAGTAGACTGAGACTCAAAGACTGTGTCTCATTAGAAATAAAATTTGGCTTCAGTCACATGTCTCTGCCTCTTTGTGGGTTATGTGTCTCCAGTTCTCCTTGTACTGTCTAGAAGACAAAAGGAGCTTGGAGGCTGGGTACTTCGGGGGAGCCCCTGAGTGTCATGGCGCAGTGAGAATGCCATTCATTTACTCAATAAATTTTTTATAGTACCTATTCTGTGCCATGAACCATCTTGTGTGTGGAGACTACAGTCACGAACAAAATAAACAAAGTCCCTTCTCTTGTGGGGCATACACTCTCGAGGGAGGGAGTCAACAGTGAGCAAGGAAACAGATACATTTTAAAAGATGATTTCACATCCTGATAAGAGTGATGAATGAAAATGAGACAGCATGATGAGATAAAGAGAAGCTAAGGATGGATGAGCTGCTGTGGTGAGGTGGTAGGAGAAGCCCTCTAGACTGAAGGAACAGCAAGTGCAAAGGCTTTAAGGCAGGGACAAGGTTGGTGTGTTTAAGAACAATAACAAAAGGCCAATGTGGCTGGAGGGAAGGCCAGAATGACTTGAAATAGACCAAAGAGGTCTGCAGGGGCCAGATCATGTAAGACTGTGGCTGTGACTAATAAAATTTCCCAGCAGTTGTAGATATATCATTAAAATGTATTGGAGATCTCCAAGGGAAAGAAAATACAGGATTGAGAGAGCACATACCGCATACATAGTGATTAGAGGCGCAGGCTCTGGAAATAAAACTTTCTTGGTCTATATTCTGTCTCTATCACTGTGCTGTGCAAGCTCTGGCAAGTGGCTTAACTTCCCTGGGCCTTAGTTCCTTCATCTTTAAGTTGGAGATAACAATTGTTTCTATCTCATAGATACTGTGTGAGGGGAGGTGGGGGGTACTGGGAATTGAGCCCAGAGTCATTCTCCCACTGAGCTATGCCCCTAGCCCTTTTACAAAAATTTTTGTTTGAAACAGGGTCTCACTAGGTTGCTGAGAGTCTCACTAAGTTGCTGAGACTGGTCTTGAACCTGAGATCCTCCTGTCTCAGCTTCCCAAGTACTGGGATTATAGGCATACACCACCATGCCAGGCTTACTATTTAGTGTTGAGAATTAAACAAATGTGTATATGTAAGAGCTTAAAACAATGCCTGGCATGTAGCATGGTAGTGCTTGAATTTTAGTTGTTTCATTTTTGCTGTCGTTGTTGTTGGTGTGGATTTCTTGTTAATGAGAAAAGGACTTTCGGTGAGTTCTTCACTATGTTATATTTTAATCTTTAAAATGATTAGCAGAACAACATTACCACAGACTGCAATGTCTGTCCTTGATTCTTCCTTCTCTTCCTTCCCTTTCCAGAAATTTGCTATTGGATTTCAACGTATGAACTCGGGGACACCGAAATTCAGTCCACTGTAAGGATGAAGAAGAAAGGAGAGAAAGGGCAAATTGAAACAAGAGCAAAGAGGAGAAGGAAGAAAAAAGAAGAGAAGGTATTAGAGAGGAAAAGACACCTCCTGGTATGAGTTGGCTCCTTAAGTTGGTTTCAGGAAATGGGCCACAACTTTGAGAGTCACCCTGTGGTGTTTGTTCTAAACTTTTCAGGTTCAGAAATGCCATTTTGTTAGAACACTTGGAGATGATCATGGGCTAGGAAATTGGTTAATACTTACTGTCTAGGTCTGTCCTGTGCTGCTGTAACAGAATACCATAGACTTGGTAATTTATAATAAAGAGAAATTATTGGCTCACAATTCTGAAAGCAGGGAAGTCCAAGATTGGGGCCTGGCATCTGGGGAGGGCCTTCTTGCAGCATCTTCTCACAGTTGAAGGGCAAAGGGAGGACAAGAGGAAGAGCAAGAGAGTCAAACTCATACTTCTGTTAGGAATCCGTTCCCAAGACAACCAACCCACTCTCAAGATAACAGCACTAATCCATGCATGGAGACGGTGCTCCTATGACCCAGACTCTTCCCACCAGCCCTACCTCCTGACTCACCATATTGGGGATCAAGATTCTAACACATGAGCCGGGCGTGGTGACTCACGCTTGTAATCCCAGTACTTTGGGAGGTGGAGACCAGAGGATCCGGGTTCACGGCCAGCCTCAGCTTGCTCTCTCTCTCTCTCTCTCTCTCTCTCTCCCTGTCTCTCTCTCTCTCTACTTAGTGAGGCCCTCCGCAACTTCATGAGACCCGGTTTCAAAATAAAGTATAACAAATAGGGCCGGGGGTGTAGCA